>RJWJ010009471.1:0-49844 GCA_004363605.1 Indri indri
GCCCACCTCGGCCTCCCAGAGTGCTAGGATTACAGGCTTGAGCCACCGCGCCCGGCCTTAGATGACTTTTTAAAAAGTGCGCTACACGGTGGGAAAGAGAATAGAGAAACACCTTTTTCATAAACAATGTTAGGATTGGATGCATGGCCTTTAAAGAATTTTGAGCTAGCGGACATAAGAGGCCAAGATCATTCCTGGCCTTTGGGGAGGGGACTGAGTGGCCATGGCAGGAGGACAACCTGTTGCAAGCTACTCTTTTGCACTTTTTGTATTACCCATTAAAAAAAAAAGGTAACATCACTTAAGATTTTAGACTAACACAAAAAGGGACATGGCGGTGAACCAATTCTGAAAGTGGAAAGACAGACTTACAGGTACTCCGGCTCTTCCGGGTGCAGGGAGTATCTGTGACAGCCTTCCACCTGCTGCGCAGGGGGCTGCAGGTCAGCTGGGCTCCCCGCAGCAGGGCTGCCTAGGAAACTGCGTTTGGTCGCATTGGAGATAGGTACAGGAGGCCGGCTGCTTTTTTGATGTAACACTGTTTTAGCTACAGAAATAGCAATTTTACAAAAATGTTATTTACAGTTACTTACAACACTAGCAAGAAGCAGAGAAAAAGCCCTGCAGCTTTCATACCATTGAAGTAATTTAACTTTTATTTGAAACAAAACTTCTCCAAAAAAAAACTGGTTTCAAGTTTAACAAATGTATTCCGTAATAACAAGTACTATAAATATTGTGCCACAATAAATACCAAAACTAAAAGACACAACACAGAGTAGAAGGATGACAGGAAACGTGAACCAGCTGATGGGCTCTATCATGGTCACCAGCACCCAGCGCCTACCTTGAAGTTCCCCACCAGTGGGCCGCTCCAAAGCCACACGCCACCCACCACCAAGCCTGGTGCTAGATGAGCTGCCGCACCGCCCAGCCTCCTCAAAGAAGGCCCACTGCCTCAGCAGGGTCAGAAAGGTCCTTGTCTGGGACTAGCATGGAGGTGGCTGCTCTGTCAGGTCACTAAAGCCCCTGAACCTGTGGGGTCAGGGAGGTGCTTGGCGGCTTTCCACTTTCCCGGGGCCCACACCTGCTGGTCCACTTCCCCCAGGCTCAGACCGGAGCACTGACTTTGTCTTCAAAGCTGCTTCCAAGGCAACTGACCTGTGGCAGGTGGTGCCAGGAACAGCTCAAGAAAGCAAGAGATGGGGCCTTGGGGCCAGGTACCCCCTGACCAGCCAGGAACAAGGACCCACTGGTCCCCACTGGTAGGGATCCTACCTGATGTGTTGTAAACACAGAGGAGACAAGCGTAAGAAGAATGGGGTGGACAGTTGCACTGAGCTTTGCTAAAGCTCTAGGAAAGAGGTAAGGAAAGCCTGAGAGACAGCAACAGGTGACCACACGCCAGGAACAAAAGCCAAGGGCACCAAGCTGTGCTCTCTTGCAGCAGGGGGAGGGAGGAGACCAAGAATGAATGGCTCCCAGGGAGGCTGCCATCCCAAGGTCAGGCCTTGGATGGGAAGAATGAGACTGTGACACATGGGATATGGACTTCTAGGCCTTGAAAACCTCCAATTCCCAGATTCCCTGGAACTCTGAACCTACAGCAGAGGGCGCCCCTCCCTATTAAAAGCCAGCACCCCTGTTGGCCCCATGCTTGGGGATGACGCTGAGGCTTCTCTCTAGATGACAGGTGCCTCCACCCCTACACGATGCAGTATAATCAAGTTGTCAAAAGTCAAAGACAAAGAATTTTGAAACCAGCAAGAGCAAAGCGACTCATCGAATACATGGGAACCCCCATTAGACTACCAGTAGATTTCTCAGCAGAAACCGGCAGGCCAGAAGGGAATGGAATAATATACTCAAGGTGCTGAGAGGGGGGGAAAAACCAGTCAAGAACACCACACCCAGCAAAGCTATACTTCAGAAATGAAGGGAAAATCAAGCTGAGCCAGACAAAAGCTGAGGAAGTTCACTAACCACTAGACCTGCCTTATAGGAAATGCTAAAGGGAGTTCTTCGAGTTGAAACGAGAAACACTAAACAGCAAATAAAGTATGAAACTCACTGATAAAGGTAAATACATAAAACGAAACCCAAATACCGTATTACTATAACAGCAGTGGATAAATTGTTGTTAATTACAAAAGTTAAAAGACAAAAATATTTAAAATAACCCTAAATTATGTTAATGACTGCATAATATAAATAGTCATGGTGACATCAGTAATATAAAGCTGAGAGTTCTTATACAAAAGTGAAGGTAAGTTATTCTCAGCTTAAAACGGACGGTTACAAGAGATCGTACGTAAGCCCCAGGTAACCACAAAGAGAAATACCTATAAAATTCACACAAAGAAAAACAAAGGAAACGAAGATCATCAACACAAAACCAAAACCAAAAAAACACAAATGAAGACAGCAGGAGAGAAAGAGGAACGAAAAGAACTACAAGACATGCTGTTTTACTTCATCAGTTAAAAAAAAAAGAAATAGAAAACAGTCAACAAAATGGTAATAGTAAGTCCTTCCCTATCAATAAATATAATACTTTAAATGTAAATGGATTAAACTCAGCAATAAAAAACTACAGTGGCTGAATGGATCGAAAACCCCAGATCCAATAACACACTGCCTACAAGAAACCCACTCCAGACTGACGGGCACACACAGGCTAAAAGTGAAGGAATGAAGAATGATACTGTAGGCAAAGGGTGACCACAAGAGAGCAGCAGTGACTGTATTTAGAAAAAACAGATTTTAAGTCAAAAACTGTCTCTAGAGAAAAAAAGGTCTTTATGTAATGATAAAAGGGTCAACTCGACAGGAAGATATGACAATTATAAATGTGTATGTACCCAACATCAGACCTAATAAGTATATATATAAAGCAATATGGAGAGATCTGAGAGGAGAAATAGACAGAAATATAACAACAGTAGGAGACTTCAGTACCCCACTTTCAACAATGGGTAGAACATCCAGACAGAAAGTCTACACAGACAGCAGACTCGAACACTAAAGACCAAATGCATTGAGCAGACACATACAGACTTTCCGCCTGACAGCAGCAGAACACACCGTGTTCTCAAGCACACAAAGCCCATTCTCCAGGATAGTCTATGCTAGGCTACAAAACAAGTCTTTAACAATTTAAAAAGACCAAAATCATATGAAGTATCTTTTCCAAACACAATGGAATGAAACTAGAAATCACTAACTGCAAGAAAACAGGAAAACTCACAAATATGTGGAAACTAAACTACACGCTCTTAAACTATTATGTCAAAAAAGAAATCAAAAGGAAATTAAAATATCTCAAGACAAATGAAAACACAACACACCAAAACTTATGTGATGCAGCTAAAGTAGCACTAAGAAGGATGTCTGTAGCGATGAACACCTACATTAACAAAGAAAAAAGACCTTGAAACAAACACCTAACGCTACAGCTCAAGGAGCTAGGAAAGGAAGAACAAATTAAGCTCAAAGCAGAAGGAAAGAAATAATAAAGATCAGAGCAGAAATAGATCAACTAACGAATAGAAAAATAGAAAACGAATCAACAAAACTAAGAGTTAGTTTTGTGAAGAAATAAAAATCACAACCCCCTTAGCTCGACCAAAAAACAGAGAGAAGACTCAAGTAAGTAAAATCAGAAATGAAAGAGGAGACTTTATAACAGACATCTCAGAAATAAAAGGGTCACAAGGGACCATTGTGAACACTTAGACGCCAGACTGAATAACAAAGTTGTGGACAAATTTCCAGAAACAGGAAACCTACCAAGAATGACCGAAGAAGAAACAGAGAGCCTGAGCAGACCAACAGTAAATAAAAAGACTGAAGCAGGAATCAGAGACCTCAACATGCAGCAACGCAGGACCAGGTAGCTCCACAGGTGAATTCTACCAAACATTTAAAGAACTGATGACGATCCTTCTTCCAAAAAGTAGACGAAGAGGGGACACTTCCAAACACATTTTATGAGGCCAGCATCACCCTGAGACCAAAGCCAGACAAAGACACCACAAGAAAAGAAAACCATAGGCCATTATCTCTGATGAACACAGATGCAAAAATACTCAAAAAAATACAGCAAACCAAATTCAACAGCACCTCCAAGAGATTATAGATTACGACCACGACCACAACCACGTGGGATTCACCCCTGGGATGCAAAGTTGGTTCAACACATGCAAATCAGTATGAAACACCACATTAACAGAGTAAAAGATAAAAACCACAATAGCATGCAGAAAAGGCATTTGACAAAGACAACATCCATTCATGATAAAAGAAAAAAAAATCTACACAAAATAGGTATAGAAGGAACTTACTTCAATACAATAATGACCATTTATGAAAAGCCCACAGTGAACATTTTAATCAATGGGAAAAAACTGAAAGCTTTTCCTCTAAGGTCTGGAACAAGATAAGGGTGCTCACTCTACCATCTTTTATTCAACATAGTACTGGAAGTTCCAGTCAGAGCAATTAGGCAAGAAAAATTTTAAAAGGCATCCACACTGGGAAGAAGAAATAAAAATGTCTCTGTTTACGTAAGACATAATTCTGTATGTAGAAAACCCAAAAGAGCCATAAAGTAACTATTAGAATAAATGAATTCAGTAAAATTGCAGCCTGCAAAATCAACATACAAAAATCAGTATCATTTCTACATACTAACAAGGAAATACATGAAAAAGAAATCAAGAAAACAATCCCATTTATGATAGCATCGAAAAGAACAAAATGCTTAGGAATAAATTCAACCAAGGAGGTGAAAACTATAAAAACAATGATGAAAGAAATTGAAGAAAACACAATAACTATAAAGATATCCTGTGTTCATGGGTTGAAAGAATTAATATTGTTAAAATGTCCACACACTACTAAATGTGATCTATGGATTCAGTGCAATCCCTATCAAAATTCCAATGGCACTTTCCACAGAAATAGAAACACTAAAATACATACGGAACCACTAAAGACCTCACATAGCCAAAGCAATCTTGAGAAAGAAGAACAAAGCTGGAGGCATCAACACTTCCTAATTTTAAATCATACTACAAAGTTATAGTGATCACAACAGTACAACACTGGCATAAAAACAGACACAGACCAATGGACAACAGAACAGAGAGCCCAGAAACAAATCCACACATATTTATAGCCAACTGATTTCAAAAAGGTGCCAAGAACACACAATGGGGAAAGGACAGTCTCTTCAATAAATACTGGGAAAACTGTATATCCACATGCAGAAGAATGAAATTGGACACTTATTTCACACGGTACACAAAAATCAACTCAAAAAGGATGAAGTAATAAAGACTTTAACCTAAGACCTGAAACCATAAAACTCTCAGAAGAAAACACAGGGAGCAGGCTCCTTATTGGCCTCAGCAATGATTTTTTTGGCTATTACACCAAAAGCACAGGGAACAAAAGCAAACATATACAAATGGGACTACCTCAAACTAAAAATGTTACGCAAAGCAAACAAGAAAATGAAAAGGCAGCAGATTGGGAGAAAATATTTGCAAACCATATAGCTGATAAAGGGTTAATATTTAAAATATATAAGCAGCTCAAACAACTCAATAGCAAAAATACAAATAACCTGATTTAAAGGTAGTCTATGGTGTGAACTAAGTACTGTTCCAAAGAGGACATACAAATGGCCAACAGGTGTATGAAAAGTTGCTCAACATCACTGATCATCAGGGAAATGCATAACAAAACCACAGCATCCCCTCACCTGTCGGGGTGGCCACTGTCAAGAAGACGAGATGAGTGTTGGTGAGGATGTGGGAAAAAAGGGAACCCTCGTACACTGTTGGTGGGAATGCAAATTTGTAGAGCCACTATAGAAAATAGTATGGAGGTTCCTCAAAAAATTAAAAATGGAACTACGGGATGATCCAGCAACCCCTCTTCCAGGTACATGCCCAAAGGCAACGGAAGCAGTCTAAGAGTAGCCACGCTCCCATGTTTACTGCAGCACCAGCCACAACAGCCACGGTACAGAATCAATCTGTGTGTTGATGACGGCTGGATAAAGAAACTGTGCTGCGCACACACACAAAATGGAGTATTATTCAACCTTAAAAAAGGAGAAAAACCTGTCATTTTTGGCAACACGGATGGACTTGGAGGACATTATGCCAAGTAAGCCAGACACAGAAAGAAAAACACTGCTTGACCACATTTATATATGTGGACTCTTAAAAAGCAGCGCTTAGAGAAGCAGAGAACAGAAGGCGGCTGCCAGGGCTGGAGGGTGGGAGACAGGGAGATGCTAGTCAGAGAGTACAAAGTTTCAGTTATAAGATCAGGTTCTTGGGACCTGAAGGACAGCAGGGGGACTATAGTTAATGACTCTGTATTATATACCTGACATTTGCTGAGAGAGATCATAAGTGTTCTCAGTACACACATGCATGCACACACACAGAGGTAACTATGAAGAGATATTAATTAGCTTGACTGTGGTATGTGTGCATGAATATCAAAACATTATGCTGTACACCTTACATACATACAATTTTAATCTTCCCTCCCAGCCACTGGGCCTACCACCAGGGTGACATTCAGCAAAAACCATGCCTGGGAGGAAAAGCGAACCCCTCCAGGGAGCTGCAGGGTGCAGCCAGCAGGTCCAGCAGAGCCAGGGGAGGGTGTGTGGCCCTGGACTCTTGAGGGCCGGGACCAGGGTGCTAAGCAAGGGAGACCGTGCTGATCTGGGAGCACTCCCGAGATACAAGACCTAGCACAAGCCTGGCTCACAGTGCCTGCGTTTTCATGGGAAGGGCCTTCCTAATAAGCAGGGAGAACCATGGGAACTGCCACACAGCAGAGGACAGGCGAGGACTCAGAGAAGCGGGGGCACCCCAAACACATGGAGCCTGCACAGGCTCAGGAGCACATGGTCAGAGGGGCAGCAGCAGCAGTGGGCAGCCCCCTGGCTGTCTCTTCTGAGCTCCAGGGCTGCCTGAGCAATGGGCGTGGGGGCAGTAATCACCGACGCAACACGAGGACGGGAGGCGGCTTCCCAGGTGAGAGGCCAGGGTGGCTGCGATTACTGTAATGACTTGCAGGGCTGGAGGGGCAGCCATGGGGCCAGGGGAGTCATGGAAAATTGGAAAGAGCACGGCATCCCTAGGGACAAAACGGCCACATGGAAGCAAGGGCACTGGTCAACCCATCTCATGAGAAGCAACCAAGAACGATGACCGGGCATGACGGGCAGCTGTCCCACAGGGATTCAGGATTCCATGCTAGAGGGAACCAAATTACACCCTAGTGGCATAAAAAGGTATTTTAAACTAAAGCCCTCTGCTATCCAACATGTTTGGAAAGCAGCTTATCTGAGAGCGGAAACTCCTGAAAGAGGCGTCAAGCAGCAGAGAGGCATAAACGCAGGCCCCTGCCGCCCCCGCCCCACAAGCCTACTCGTCTTTCCTGAGGAAACCTGCTCACCCTCCCACAGAAGCCTCCTCCCTGGTGAAGTCAGGAGACTGAGCCCCCGACTCTAGCAAGCCCCTTCTGTGCCCTTGCACACAGAACTGTCTTTTCTCCCGGAATCCTTATCCGTGTTTCCTCCCAACAGTGCCTGCCCAGTCTCTTGAGACCAGCAACACTACTGTGAGAGCACGTGGTGATGACTCCCAGTCCCAGAGGGACCACCAGCCACATTCCCAGGACACCTCAGGTCATTATTCCATCCTACACCTCTCACTGACAAGGAGGAAACAGCAGCTGCGATGCCTCTGGGATGTGGAGGTAGCACGGGGTACCTGGGAACACTGCTCTGGCCCAAGTGGCCCAGAAGGCTTCAGCTGGGGCCCCAAGAAGCAGAGTGCGCCTTGGCAGGTGCCGCCTTCAGCGTGAGCAGCCCTGCCTTCCGGGCCGCACAGTTCAGCAGACCCAGTGGTATTACAGGTATAACATGTCACGTGGAGTCTACGGCAAGTCTGGATCCTGGGACTCTGAAGCCACAGAGAATCGCACACCTTTAAACAGCAGGCCCTGGTGTGCACTGGGCACAGGCAGAGACCAGGTGCTTTGGTCGCTGGACGCCCATACCTCGTGCCCAGAACTGCCCATCACGGTCGAGTCCTGCCAGCTGCTCACTCCAGGGCATAAGGCCAAGCCACCCACAAGATGGACATGGCACCATGAGACTGAGCCTGCAGAGGCCCAGGGACACCAGTTGCAGGAGCACACGGACCAGACCCCCGTGAGCCAGCATTGTAGCACCAGCAGAGCATGGCAAAGGACGAAGCCCACACCTGGTTAACAGGTGGATCTGTTCAGAGTGCAGACTCTGCCGTCAGCCACTCTCGTGATGGGATGAGGTGCACATGTGCGAAGGGCCAGAGGCAGGGACGGAGACAAAGGGCAGGACTCCCACCTGCCAAGGCTGCTAGAGTCCAAAGCCAACCTCTAATGTCGCACCAGCCCTCGAGAAGACCAACCAACCACCCGACGGCAGCCGGGAAGGGCCAGCGATTCGTTCTGACAAGAGCAGACCATGCTGTGTCCGAGCACTTGACTTCGGGCCACAAGGCTTCAGTCGGCACCACTGCCCCATGGCTGACAGAGCAGGACCCACTGCACAGGGTCCCATGTAACACTGTGCCAGTCCAGGGACACACCTACAGCCCAGGACGTGCAGAGATGAGGGGGAATACCCACAGGACTCGCTGGCCGTGTCACATCCCAGAGTGGACTGTAAGCTACTCACTGGCACTTCCAACTCCTTGTTCCCAGGTACCAGTGGGCAAGAGAAGGGGGCCCCACTGAGACCTCTCTGGCTCTGGCAGCTCCACATACGCAGTTCCCTCTGCCGTCCCACCGTCTCCAAGTCCCCCTCCCCACTGTGCCTGAAAATAACACTCTTCCTTTGGAGCCAACTCCTCCTCCCAGTCCATAGCACCTTGACCCCGGCTGGTCACAGCACACGCCAAACCATCCTGGGGTTGAGTTAACCTAGCTGCGTTTCACATCAGTACTCAGAGGCCGGCCAGCCCCAGTGCCGCGCTCCCAGTTGTTGCTGAATGAATTAACGTAAGGGAGGAGATGAGAGGCTCTCAGGAGCAGCAGCGAGACCCGAGGTAGGCCAGTGAGTGGGAAGGAGCACATGCGAGCCAGCACTCACAGGAAGCCCGGTCCCAACAGGCTTCTCCCACCAGGCAGAGCAGATTCAATCACCTCTTAAGCAACAGGAGCCCTCACAGGTCCCTGAGCTGCAAGTGTCCTGACGACGGCAGAGGAAGGCCATGCAGAGGAATCAGGAGAAGCCAGAGTGGGCAGAGCTGCTGCAGGGCGAAGGCGCGCAGCGGGGAGAGCATATTCTAGCAAAGAGCAGGAAGAACAGAAAGCACTCTAAAGCCAGTAGCTGGCACAGCCTGCACTTAGTGCTAACCTGAATTGGAACGGAGGCAGATTTAAGAGTGACTACAGTGTTTCTGTCTACAAGATGGAACAGGTGTCCAGGGAAGAAGAGTTGGGAAAGAAAGTCAGTCCAGGGATGAATTAGTTCTAGGCCATCCATGAGGAATTGAGGTGATTTAAGAACATTCGAACAGCAAAAACTAACCCAGTAGTCTTCTAAACTTTGTCTTTATTCCTTCTTATTGTAAACTATACATACACCAAGAAATTGCAGAAAAACATACAGAGCTTAACAAATAATTATAAAGCAAAATCCACCTAATTACCATTCGGGTCCAGAAGGGAAAATCACCAGCCCACCAGTAACCCCCACGTGCCCCCAAAGAACCTCCCCCGACCACTGATCACGCTTTCTACACACTCACATACACGCACACGTATCTCTCCCCCTCGGAAATACAGTGGAGTTCTGCCCGCTTTTCAGCTTTCTATAAAGCAAGTCAACCCTGCGTGATATTTGGTGCCTTTATTACTGAGGTTCGCCCTGGTAGCTGCAGGGCAGATGTTTCCAGTGCTGTGCAGCACCCCACCGCACAACAACAGCACTGTTTATCCGCCCGACTGCAGATGCACACTCGGGCTTCTTTCTTGCCACCCCGCCAGGAGCTCAGCTGCTCTGAGCACTCCCTCTCTGACTCCTGGCGCACAATCCCCCCATCTCCCGGGGTGTCCACAACAGGATGGGATTGCTAAGCCAAAGGCAGACAAACCGCAACACCAGGGAACATCAAACGTTTTCCAAAGAGGCTGCCCCAATTCACACTCTTGCCAGCAGCGGTGAAAGTTGCCTCCCTGGACACTTTCCTCAACACCTGGCACTGCTCCTGCTCTGCCGACCTGGAGGGTGTGTGTGTGCGAGTATAACATACACAGATGCTCGTCTGTACCAAAGTTAGTTCCTGATAAACCATCGTTAAAAATATCATAGGCCAAAAATGCATTTAACACACCTAGCCTACCTTAAATGTGCTCAGAACACTTACATGCCTACATCTAACACAAAGCCTATTGTATGACAGTGTTAAATATCTCACATAATTCATGGAACACTGAACTGAAGTGAAAAAGAATGGTTATGTGGTACTTAATGCACATCACTTTTATACCATCATAAAGTCAAAAAATCTTAACTTGAACCACTTTGAGTTGGGAGCCGTGTGCATATCACTTTGTTTTAACTGGCAAACCCTGACTGTGGAGGCTGAGCACCTTTCCATAAGTTTATTGGGCATCCGGGGTCCCACTTTCACAGAGCACCTGTTATTTTCCTCATTTTCCTACTGGTTTTTCTTTCTTCTTATTGATACAAATGAGCTCTTTATATATTCTGGATACTAGTTATGTACCTGTTATGTACATCACATGTATCTTTTTCCCCTCTATGGCTAGTTGAGATTTTTTTTTAACTGTATTTATCATCTTTCAGTGAAAAGAAGGTCTTAATTTTAATGTGCCTGAATTTTCAATCTTTTCCTTTGTGGCTAATACTTGTATATTCTTTATAAGAAATCATTTCCTAACCCGAGGTCATGAAGACATTCTCTTATATTATCTCCTTAAAGTTTTCTAGATTGTCAAGGCTGGCAGGTTATTTCACTCTGTGGTAAACAGACTTTTTTTTGCCTTGTTTTAGAGGGAAAGTAAGAATTCCAGAAGGTGAGAGCAGCCATCATGGAATAGGGTAGAGCGGTGCTCTCCTGACCCAGAAGTTCATCAGAACCACCTGGACAGCTTTTCTCAAATTACTCAGGCCCGTCCCTTGGATTCTGACTCTATGGGATTGGGGGGATACACGGTTTGAAGGAGCTGAGTGACTCTGACGTGGACCATAATGGAAAAGCAGCAATCAAGACACTAAGGCAATGACACAGGTCTCTGTATTTCTAAAAGAAACTATTTAAATATAAAAACCATCACTGTATAAAAATGAGGAGCTAACCAAAAATGCTCTCTGAATACTGTTTGGGACTCTATCAAGGAAACTGCCATCGATTCATGGAAATTCTGTCACTCACCATCTTTCAGCTCCTGAACATCCCTGGGCTGAACAAAGTCTGGTTTGACGTTCTCGAACCACCAGAAGAGCTCGGCAATAAAAACCATAACATTTGGCTAAAAGAAAAAACAAAACCAAAAAGAACAAGGACCTGTAAGTAGCTTATTCACGCAGTTTTAAAACTGTGTGTTTAGTAATTCACTATTACCTTCAACACTAAGGGAGCATACAGCATGTCTTCCAAGGTGAGATAAAAACATTTATTAAGATACTCATTGGAGAATTCTCTCAGGAGCCGGATGTTGTACAGACTGTCGGCCATCGACGTCACCTCCTTTAAGCATATGTCTAACAGACAGAAAGAAATTACAACTGATTACGACGATATCCTGCTTCATAGGAGTACTATGTGTGTACAGTGATACAAAATTCCAAACCCAAAGACATTTTATATAAAAGTAGTGGTGATACTTAACATAATAACATTAAGAGATTTAAACATTATGGTAAGTATTACAAGTAACACTAAATATAAAAGGAAAAGCGTTCAAAAAAAAAAAAAAAAAAAACCTGGAGAAAACTCTAAGGTCTGAATTTGATGGTGAACATCCATCCATAAAGCCTAACAGAAATCACTGAGATCTGCAGTTCCCAACCCCTGAGCTGAGGACCAGGAAGGGTCGGTGGCCTGTTAGGAACCTGGCCGCACAGCAGGAGGTGAGTGGCAGGTGAGCGGGTGAAGCTTCATCTGATTTACAGCTGCTCCCCATCCTCACATCACCGCCTGAGCTCCGCCTGCTGTCAGATCGGCAGCAGCACTAGTCTCACAGGAGCACGAACCCTCCTGTAAACTGCTCCTTATGAGAATCTGAGGTGGAGCCAAAGCAGCAGTGCTAGTGGTGTAGCGCTGGGGAGCAGCTGCAAATACAGATGATCGTCAGCAGAGAGGTTTGACTGCACAATCAATGAGATGCACTTGATTCATCCTGGAACCATCCCCCACAACTGTGCCCTCCCCTCCCCGTTCCCCCTCACCCCTGGGAAAAATTGTCTTCCACGAAACTGGTTCCTGGTGCCAAATAGGTTGGGGACTGCTTACTTAGATTTTAAGATTGGGGTTCCAAAATGAATAATAACAATCACATTTTAGTTTATAAAAGAGCCCTGAAGCATGTAACTAGACAACATTTAAGCAAATTTTTCAGGAATCGGAAACCCTCTGCATGAGGTTATTTCCCTGTTTGCAAAGGGTAGGGGGAAGGGAAAAGCATATATTTTAAAACACCAGGCTTATCCAAGTCCACTCAGTGACAATACAGGCACGTTATTAGTCGCAAAAATCTAATGACTATGCATAGTCCAAGTCTCTGTCCAGGAAGAGGTGGGGGACAACTGGCTACTACTAATAGCATCTGGGATGGGACAATTTTCCATTTTACACTGCCTCGCAGGGTGCCAAACCTCAGTAAGGATACACCAGTGCACCACCTCCTGAGTCTAAGCGCTCCAGGTACAGGGTAGGGGGCTACCCTCACACAAGAACTGACAGAACAGCAGGAAACAGCTCAAGACTAAATTCGAAGTGACTTAAATTCATTTTGCCTGTAAATATATACATATTAAAACAAAGGAATCTGGCTGGGCAAGGCGGCTCATGCCTGTAATCCTAACACTCTGGGAAGCCAAGGCTGGAGGACTGCTTGAGCTCAGGAGCTCAAGACCAGCCTGAGTAAGAGCGAGACCCTGACTCTGTCTCTACTGGAAAAAAAAAAAAAAAACTACAACAAAACAGAAAAATTAGCGGAGCATGGTTGCGTATACCTGTAGTCTCAGCTACTCGGGAGGCTGAGGCAGGAGGATCACTTGAGCCCAAGAGTTTGAGGCTGTAGTGAGCTAGGCTGACATCGCTGCACTCTACTCGGGGCGACAGAGAGAGACTCTGTCTCAAAATAAATAAAACTAAAAAATAAAACCAAGGAATCTGAATAATAACTTATTTTTAAATAAATGTTATTTCTAAGAAAAAACCTGTTAAAAGCTGAGTAACTGTACGCATTTATATTGGCAAGAATTTTTAAAATTCTGATTATGAAATATTATAATAACATATCTTATCTGTTTCAGATCTTCTTTTGTTTTGGAAATACAATACAACAGATGTTGCTGGAGCCCATCTCCCTCTCCAACAGCAGCCACTCTCCTACAGCTGCAAAGTACCCTCCCGTTGCTGCTGGAGTGTTTTATCACATGTGGTCTGTATCCATCAGTAATGTATGCACAAAGAGCACTGTCTTGGCTTTGCTACCTTACATCAATGATATCGAAACTACACCTTACCATTTTTGCAGCCTGTTTTCCCCCAAAACTCAATATTATGTTTCCGAGTACATCTATGCTGACATGGGTAATCTGTCATTCATTTTAACAGCTACGTGGTAGTTCACAACTTTTTACTATGACAAAACATTCTGCAATAAGCAAGCTTGTGTGCTCCTTGCATGTGCACAGACAGGGTACCGCCCAAGTACACCCCGAGAAGGGGACTGGCTGGGCCATGAGCCACACGCCCCTCCCGTGCCACACTCACGATGCTATTCTCCGTGGCAGGGCCTGGACACTGCCACTCCCCACCCCCACCTCAGTGTTACATTTTAATTTATGCCAACTCAGTGGGTGTGAAATCCCTCTTTTTGAAACAGCAAGTACCTGATTACGGGAGTTTTATTCCTTTATGTTTACTGGCCGTTAACAACGACTCCTGTGAAATCCTGTTCTTCCTTACCTTTGGGTGGTTTGTCGTTTTCTTCCTGATTTACAGGATTTCTTTCTGTACTGCGATTTCAAAAGGATTGTCTGACAATCCTTTGTCAGTTTAAACTTGTTGCAAATACTCTCTCATGGAAATAGTTTATCATCTAATTTTGTTTATGATGTCCTTTTTGTCACAGAAAAGTTTTAAATTTTAATATGGTTAAATGTAACAATCTTTTCTCTTACTTGTGCTTTTTTATAACTTAAGTAATCCATCCCTACATCAGTATATTGAAGTATTTTCCTATATTCTCTTCTCAAAACTCTAAAATCTTGGTGTTGAGTTTCGCATCCTCACTCATGTCTCACGGCGGGTGGGGTCGCAGTGTGCTCCCTGCAGACGTTCCAACCAGCCAGACGGCCCTGTCCCTACTGCGCTGCGAAGCCACCTCAAAGGACCAGGTTCCCTACCAAGTATTTCTTTTCTTGGTTCTACGGGTTCTTCTGGTCCACATGACTACCCCCAAGCCAAAACCTCACTGTTTTAGCTAATGTAAAGTTAAACAAAACTTGGTACTTGTACAGCAAGTACGTTATCTTCTTATTCTTCAAAATTAACGCGGTTGAAATCTGGGTTACTAAGGAACAAGATACATAACAAAAGAAATGGACTATAACCCACTGAATAAAATAAGAACCCACGAGGCCGTGCTGATGTACACCAACACAGGAAGGGGGCGGGGAAGGCGCTCTTCTCGCAGTGGAACGCTTGCTAACAACACACAGGATCACTGAGGTTAGAAACCATCAGGGGATGAGAGCACTAGCAGGTGAGAGCCTGATGAGAAAGGTGGCACTTACACTGTCCAAAGCCTCTCCCTACACGTTACTAATTCATTATAAAGCAAAGAATAGTAACCTTAAAAGTGGAGAAACCCAGCACATGCCACCTGACCCAGCGAACGAAGCTGGTGTCAACAACACTGGGATTTCCCAACATTTGCCCTGGGGTGACGCGCTCAGAACACATCACAAGGAAACATCGGACAGCCCCATCAAGGGACACTTGACCAACTCACCGACCTTAATTTTCGAAAACATCAAGGTCAAGAAAGACAAAGGTGGGAAACCAGACCTGACGACATAGGATGAGATGCTCGACTGACTGAAAGGACGTTACTGGGACAAACGACCAATTGAAGGGGACTGCGGACTACTGCGCCAGTGCTACCCTCCCCGCTTTCTGCTGCGTTAGGGGAATGCCTTTGCTCTCTCCAGATTATTCCCTCATGGCTCAAAGAGACCACACCACAAATGTGACACAGTGAACAGCTAGAAAATCTGGGTAAAAGTGTGCAGGAATGTTCCTTGAACAAACCCCTGTAAATTTACATTTGTATCAAAATAAAATGTCACAACACATTAACCTTGTTCTTTTGGCCCTTACTCAACCATATGAGTGTTCCAGTTGCCATGTCAATTTCTGTGAAAATAAAAGTATTTATGGGACTGGTAACAAATCTACAGAACAATCTGGAGAAATCACGATTTTTATGATACTGACTCTTGGCATCTAACAATACTGTTTAAGTCTTCTTCCAAATACTATGGAAAAGTTTATGATTTTTTCTTACATTTTTTAAACATTTTTTACATCTTTTACATTTACATATTTTTCTTAATGTTTTTTGTTGCACTTATTCCCCAGAACTTCACAGTTCTGGCTGCATTACGGGCAGACACACCATAATCTGCTAATTCTGGGGTGTCTCAGGCTCTTCCTCCCAACCGCCTGCTTAGCTCCGGAGGACCCACGTCAGGACACAAAGGTCTCCCTCGGAACCGTGTCTGCATCAGGCTGGGGTCAGTAACTATCAGGTCCAATCAAGTCACTACGAGGCCAAGAATGGCCATCACAAGTGGGAAGTGACTTTCCACAAGCGATTCTCTCTGCACCTGCGGAGGAGGTTGTATAGATACTGCTCGATGGTTACGTTCTTGTTTTCTAATACTGTGCACGGGATTTCCAAAGACACTTATACGAAAGCCAGCCTACAATTCTCTTCTCGTAGCCTACTCTTGGTGTCAGGCAATAATCCCCTCTTACAAAAAGCTAAGCGGCATTATTCTCTGGGACGGTCTACGTGACACGAGCTGTCAACTCTGTGAAGGTCTGGTGAAAGAGCCCAGTGACGTCAGTCAGTGCGGAGGAACTTTGTGACGACCGTGTCTGCGTCTGCCTGAATGGGCTCCCCCTCTCTCTGGGTTCAACAGGAAATCGTCCATTTCATCTAACATTCCAAACGTACACGACACGAATAACCTCAGCACTTTTCTTATTTCAGTATCTACTAGATCTGTATTTATACCCTCTTACTTACTATATTCTTTATTGTTGTCTTTTTCTGATGCAGCTTTCCAGAGGATTATCTATTTTATTAATCCTTTACTAAACTAGCTTTTAATTTTACATATTCTCTAAAACTTACATTTTTTTCTATTTTATTAATTTTTGATATTGAATTTACCAAGAATTTATTAGTTTTTATTTTAACAAGGTACATAGTCTTTAAAATGCAAAGCAGTGTTTTTAAAAGCTTAAGAAAAAGTTTTCTGCCCATTCCATTCCTTCGACTCTTTTTGCCCGTGGCCTGACACTCGCCTTGGTCAGAGAACACTGTGCCCCCGTCTCCTAGTGGTCAATGGGGAGCAGGCCGCGACCTGCTGTTGTTGCAGTGGACGATGGCCGCAGCGCAGTGCCCCGTGGCCCGCCCCTGCAGTCACACAGCAGGATGTGACATAAGTCCAGCACCAGTCTCTGTACCCGTCACTACGTAACAGTTCCACACTGAGCTACACAGTATCTCTGCTCGCATCCCTTGTGCTACTGTTTCCCGGACTAAATACTTGCCTCCTTTCTTCCCCAACTTTGCTGCCTCCTAATCGGGCTGGCCCACCTGTCCCTCCGGGGCTTTGTCCTAGTGCGCTCCCGGGACCGTCCACGGAAAGGCTGGTGGCTCCCACTGCCCCGTGATGGTCATGCACCTCGGATGGAGCCACTCTCCCCAGCACTGGGTCCAGATGCCCTGCTTCCAGGACTGTGGCCTGGTGTCATCAGGTTCCCTGTCCTGTGTGTGACCTGCTGGGTTCCTGCAGTCATCCAGGACCCCTTCTTGCGCAGGGGCGGAGCTCACCACAACACGCTTTGCGTGGGGGCTCTGCTTCAGTAGCCCTGCTGGGTGCCCATGGGTCCTTACCACTTGGCCACTAGTGCCTTGGGGACATTTTTCTGCATTTTTTTTCTTGGGGCTAAGTTCTTCTGTCCTATTTTCTCTGTTCTCTTTCTTCCTAGGCTGATCCTCTGATTCTCCTACCTCTCCCCCTTATTTTCCACCTCTGCTTTTTGTTCTACTTTAAGGGAGATTTCTTCAACTCTGTCATCTAGCATGTTAGCGAATTATCACTTATCAGTGACCAAATGTTTCCTTCCCAAGAGCTCTTCTGAGTCTAATCATTTTGTACGTCTTCCAGAGGTTTTTCCCCACAGCCCTGTCCTTGCTCCGAGGCCCACCACCCCGTCTGGCATCTCTCCTGCTCGCCTGCAGTCTCTGCTACTTTGGTTCTCGTTCAGGTCAGTGGTTTTTCTCAACTAGCAGGGCTCTCTGGCGCCCTCTGCAGTCAAGAGTGAAGCAGCAGGGCATGGGCTCCGTGAGAGGGCACTCAGCAGGGGCCAGCCGTCTCAGAGGGCTGCCGGACATCAGTGGCTGTGGCCTTCTTCCCAAGGCTTATTTCTACAGAGGAGAACCCTCCCCTATCTTGTGCATGGAGCAGATCAGCATCACAGAGCCAAGCAGGGACAGAGGCTTCCTGGGGAAGGTGAACCGAGAGAACTATTCCCACCTTCCGGTATGAAGAATTTTAAACAAAAGCCCTGATTTCGGTATGTCACCTCATCCCAGTATGCCTCTCTGCCTGGAGTCTGAGACCAGAGCCTATCTGGCTGAGGGTCCCCCAAGAGTGTCCATCACCTCCTGAGGCTGTGCGGGGGCGGGGGGGGGGCAGAAAAGCACACTTAGGCTCTCACTGTTCTTGAGGAACCCACCCCCACCCCAGGCATCACTGTCCCCCGTGGTCCTTGGTGCTACCATGTGGCCGCCCGGGGTGCCACGGAGTGAGCCGCTGCTGCCCTGGCTTGACCTCCTTCCTTTTCGGTCACCACTTCTCCACTTGTGGACTTGTCACTCCAGGTCCAGATATATCCTGGTTTTGTCCAAGATGGAATCTGCAATTTAGTTGCTTGTTTTCCTTGTTCTGGAGTGACTTTTGACTACAGAAATGGTCACGAAACTACTCTTCATTTTTCTTCCTTCAACTTTCTGTGTTCTTTTTCTAATGCACTGAAATGAACCCAGTTCATTAATTTCAAAATTCCTTATTTTCTAGCATGTACACTTGAGGCAACAAATCTCCCTTTACATATCACTGTGAAGTGCACCCTGGAAAGTTCTTAAAAGCATGTCATTCACTTATTCAATATCTACTCAACACCAATTTATCCCAGACCCTATTTCAGATGGTTGGGGTACTTCAGTGAACAAGACAAAGAAAACCCCTGCCCTGGGCAAGCTCACACTATCAAGTCCCACTGTGATTTCCTCTACAATCCACGAAATAGTTAGAAGTTCCTTCTCTAGTGTCTAGGCATTAAAGATTTGAGAGGGGGAGTGTACTAGTCAGGGCTCTCCAGAGAGATGGAACCAGGAAGATGTATGAGAGGGGATTTATTAGAGGAACTGGATCCTATCATCACAGAGACAGAGAAGTCCCACGACACACCGTCCACAAGCTGGAGAACTAGAGAAGTGGGCAGCCTGGCTCTGTCCAAGTCTGGAAGCCTCAGAAACAGGCAAGTTGATTGTACAGCTCATTGACCCAGTGCCTCAAGTCTGGCACGAATGCTTCCCATATGGGATATTAGCTTGGAGGGCCCTCCCTTGGCCTTGTAAAAGTCCACCTACTACAGAAAGAAGGGTGCTTAGCTGCAAAACCTAAATCGAGTTCGTGTACCCACCACCCCTCTCCAGACACCCTCTGTCATACTGTTGACACTGTCATTCACATTTCTCTCCTCACGTCAGGTTATGAGCACCTGGAAGAGATGCATTGTCATCAGAATGTCACCAAAAACAAGTACATGACAGGTGTTCATAAGTGGTTTGTAAACAGACTGAATTCTGCATTAATTATCCCATTCCCAAACTAAGTTCTAGATGTTTTAAATCAATTGAGGAAGATTTACAAAATTCCTACCCATTCTGAGACATAGGAAAGTCATACATAATTTAGAAGCACATTACCCAAATACTTCGGAAGTACGATTTCTCTGTCAGATAAAATGCAGGTTAAGTATGTGCATACCATCCCACAGCTCTTTCATCTGTGTGCTAACATCCCAAACGATATCAAGGATTCAGTGGTACTTTCTGTTTGTTTGCTTTTTTTTTGGCGGGGGGGGGTTGTTGGTTTTTTTAGTATGTGGATCAATGTATGCTCTAATTTCCTTGCGAGCCTTCGGGACTGTGCGGGGGATGCGCTCTCCACTCACCATCCAGTTTCATCTGCTCGGGGCAGTAATAGTGAATCACAGCTAAGAGAGCAGCACCATCACTGCCGTCCCTCATCAAATCCTCCAGCAACGGGAAGTAGGGTGACTGCCTAGCGGAAAGGTGCTCTCGTCGATAGCGGACCTGTAGTTGATAAAAGGAAAACAGTCTCTGCGTGTGATGTCTCTTCACTGCCATATATGTTACAGGCATCTGGTTAGATCAAGAGCTGGCATAACACCTACTAGACACATGGAGAACAACTGCAACCCTCCACGAAATTCCAGCACGTCTGGATGACACACTTTGCCTGGAACATATATGTCAAGAATGAGGGAATTGGGCTTTATGGCTACACCGGTCCCTCCAGTGACAGCAATTAGTTGCTAGACACACCCAAGGCCAGTCTACTCTAAACTGACGCTGGAGATGGAAGCTGCCGCGGATGTGGCACATACGGGGAAGGAGAGAACGCACGTCTACACTACCAAAGCCAACACACCATAAATACTGAGAAACAAGTTAAATGGTGAACATCCTAATTCTTGGAAGACCCAAGCTACTATAACTTTTCTAAGTATTATCATCATTGGCCTCAGCCATTAAAAAAAAAAAATACAAAACAGCATTAATATATGGTTTGAGGAATTTCGGAAACCAAGGTAGACAAAATTTCTCATATAACAGAAAAAACAGACACTCTAGGCCGGGCGCGGTGGCTCGCACCTGTAATCCTAGCACTCTGGGAGGCCGAGGTGGGCGGATTGTTTGAGCTCAGGAGTTCGAGACCAGCCTGAGCAAGAGCGAGACCCCATCTCTACTAAAAAAATAGAAAGAAATTAATTGGACAACTAAAAATATATAGAAAAAATTAGCCGGGCATGGTGGCGCATGCCTGTAGTCCCAGCTACTCAGGAGACTGAGGCAGAAGGATTGCTTGAGCCCAGGAGTTTGAGGTTACTGTGAGCTAGGCTGATGCCACGGCACTCACTCTAGCCAGGGCAACAGAGTGAGACTCTGCCTCAAAAAAAAACAAAAAACAAAAAACAAAAAACAACAGACACTCTAATCAATGCAACAAGAAACTAAATCATGCAAGGAGATTTGGCACGAGTGTTTGTTCAAGGCCCCCGCACTCCTGCATTGAAAGGAGGCTGCTGTGCGGCGCTCTTAGCCCCACCACAGCCCAGACCTGCCCCCACAGCCGCATGCCAATTCACCAGAGCGCAGGACGCCCCAGCTGCTGAGGGAAGGACCTGGCCCAAGTACTGCTTCCAAACAGCCGCCGGTAGCCTCGAGCTCCCTGCTCGAACATCCACAATGTGGCTTTAAGAATGGCATTTCCTGCCATCCGCATTTTCTCCACAGTAGAGAAACACAGGATACAAACTAGAGGAGCAGGCCCAGCGGTGTGCAGTAAAGGCTTGATTTCTGAGAGCTAATGCTGATGAGCTCACCTCGAAGAAAACTTGTCTCTAGAATCTAGAATTTCAAGTTGTTAAGTCAATAAGTGTATAGTGTAGAATAATCAATATTAACGTTTCACATGAAACATTTCTAATACATTCTTTTAAATTTAGCAATGAGGCTTATTTTATGTCAATAAAATCTGTCTCAACACACTTTAACTTGTTTCTCAGAGCCCACAGCACATCTTACAACACCCGACCCGCCTCATACTGTACCACGCGTGCAAAGTCCACAGGTTCCAGCATGCAGTGCACCACAGCATGCGCCAGGCCAGGCTTCCACAGAGACAGCAGACACAGGGGATGGACCACAGTCATGCGGTAAAGCAAACGGTGTCTTGATTACAGATGGATGGTGTGGGTTTAAAATCAGGCAGAATGCTCCCTGAACTACAAGGGTCCAGGTAGCTTGTACAACTGCCTTGCAAATCAGTTTCTGTAAACGTCTAGACTGTAAGGTGTGAGGTTAAACCTCTGAACCTGTCGATCTGTATCAGACCTTTGTAAACTTATCCTCACTGGCCTATTCACTGCACACTGTGGGGTAGTTATCAACTATCCAATACAAGAAACTGTAAGGGTCACTGTTCTTGGTCACAATTTTCTGTTTTTATAAAACTTCCGTCTGAAACCTGACTTCCTGCAGGACGGCTGCATTCTGTGAGCCCCTGACTAAAGCACATCACTGTCTGAATATGCAGCTCTTTATCCTCCATGATGCAAGAAGTTAAAAGATCTAAACATGGATCAAAAATGCTTTGTCTCCTTTCTTATTAATACATTTCAAAGACAAGCCAGATGATCTCTCCCCGGTGAAGCAGAATTTATTACTGCTCAGACAGTCCCGCTTCCCAGCTCGTCTCCATTGGTGTCTCCTTTATGACAGAATTCTAAGAAAAATCTGGCCCAAACAATGAAACTAAAAGACACAGGTGATTAAAGGAGTATATATACAACCGTCTGCAAAAAGACCTGTGTTCCAAAAGTTTACGTGGAAAGGCCCCTTAGAGTGCCAAGCATTTTTTCACACGGACAGGGTCACAGACTGGCTCAGCTTCCAGAATGGGCCACCCAGGTAGTGCATAACCAGAATTAAGGTTTTTTAACTTTCTTTTTATTTGAAAATCCACACTGAACTCCAGAAATCCTGTGTGTGTGCTGACCTAGTTCAGACCCTTCCCCACACCGTGCCGGCTGAGGTGGCAGGAGTGGCTGCAACACCCAAGAATGGAGGACTCCAAGCACTAGTGTGAGCCCTTTCCTGCAGCCCCGGCCCCTCACCAGGTACCACCTCCATAACTGGACCACCCAGTTCACAGTGACTAACAGATGCTATGTTAACTACCATGGTTAGGCAAGGTAACACCAGGAAGAACAAAACAGAGTAACTAGGCATTAGATCACTTATCCTGGCTTCTGCTACCTGCCAGCAAAGAGGAAGTGCCCCGCCATTTACGTGTATGTTGGTCACTTAAAGGAATTACTAAGAAATTGGGCAAGACGTAACTCAGAATTCCGAAGTGCCACATCACAAAGCCTATTCAGCTCAAAACGAGGGCAATGCTCATACTATATAAAGTGTAATAACAATGCCAAGGTGGACATTTAAACAAATGAAAAAAAAAAACAGTTTTAGGTGCGAGCAATTTTTAATGGAAGCAAGTGATTGCGACAGGATGGCTCTGCAGATGGCAGCTGGTGGCTCCCGGTTCACTTACAGGCACTAACTTCCAGTACCACTTGGAGGGAGACTGCTCGGAGGCGAGAGAAGGAAGGCAGGAGAGGAGCATCAGCAGAGCAGGTCCACGTGTGCACGCAGCTAGCACACCTTCCCCACGGCGTTTACACAGTAGATTTTGCTCTTGTAAGCAAAATCTTTCAAGTACACGTGACCACAGGCAGGTCATGTTATCAGATGATTACCGTGGAAGATTATAAGTCATCTCCACAACATTGTCCTTTGCAGTAGCAAAGAATGCTTCGGAAACTTGCCACGAGTTGGGTACCAAAAGGCAAGAAATCCACTCTGACTAGGCAAAGGGCTGGTGTTTAGTCTGTACCCACACGCTTAAACAAGTCCATCTGAGGACAAGGAGGAAGCGCCATGCTTAAGACCCAGATGAGGGAGGCACACAGCAGGTGGCGTGACTTGTCACCCACCTTGCTAACAAAAGCATGGCTACTGCCTGGTGCCGATGGAGGGAGGAGGGAAGAGGGGAAGAAGGCACACCGCCCTCCACGCCGAGACCTTACAGATGGCCGGGCCACGTTATGTGTGCACTTAACTGAGTGGATTCAATCACGCATGTGCTTGGCAAAAGAGAAAATGTTTGAGGAAGCAAGATTGATGACCAGAGTGTGTGGCACACCTGTCTGGACCACCACACCAAATGCGCAGCACTGACCCACCTGGATCACAGCATAGGGTTTCACAGACGCGCCACCAGCTACACTGCACCTCATGGCAGCTCATGGATTTCCAAGGGCACCTTCAGCAATGGGCAATTTCTGGGCTGACTCCCAGGTAAATCCTGTGCCCCCTACTCTTGAGCACCCCGATTCCTCCCAACTCACTCTTCACCCTCTGACAATTCCACACAAAACCACCCTATCCTGGGAGGGAGGGGGACAGACTACCCGTGCTGCCCTCGACGAGGCCCAGCAAGGGAATCTGAGAGGCTGGCTTCTCTGGGGAGTAAAATAAAGCACAGGTGGGAGTAACTAATGTAACTCTTTGCAATCGGGACCAGCATTAATGCGACAATAATTTAGGGCATTCCAGAAACACCACATTTACTCTTTACCTTTTGATGAGCTGGACTTTCCAGTAACTGCTGTTTTAATTTAACTTCTTTCTCTGTTATCTCTCTCATTTTAAGATTCACCTAAAGTAGAAGAAAAATGCATTAACAAGGCAGTTGCTTCGTACATAGTATGTAAAGGCTTTTCTGATGAAAAGCCCATACTTTCTGGTGATATTAATGAATGTAATCATTAAGACTGTATCACAAAATACGACAATATTTGGAAGCTCTACATAACTCAGTGAAACCATTTTCCAAATGACCAATGCATGTTACAAAATCACGGGTGGGGCCAGGCGCGGTGCCTCACGCCTATAATCCTAACACTTAGGAAGGCTGAGGAGGGAGGATCGCTTGAGCTTGGGAGTTGGAGATCAGCCTAAGCAAGAGTGAGATCCTGTATCTTCTAAAAACAGAAAAAATTAGTCCCAGGAACTTGGGAGGCTGAGGCAGGAGGATCGCTTGAGCCCGTGAGTTTGAGGTTGCAGTGAGCTAGGCTGACGCCACTGTACTCCAGGCTCAGGCAACAAAGTAAGACTCTCGTCTCGAAAAAATTAAAATAAAATTGTGAGTGGGTAAAAGATGCAAGAAGAATGCAAGGAAGAAGATAAATGGATTTTAATATAACAGAGTATGTTTATAAAAAGTTCACTGACCTAATATCCAGAATATATAAAAGAATAAAACAACAAGAAAAAGACCAATAATTCAATTTAAAAATGAGCAAACGGTATCAATAATATTTCCCCAAGGAAGATATACAAATGGCCCATAACCACATAAAGAGAGGCTCAGGCCGGGTACGGTGGCTCACATGTGTAATCCCAGCACTTTGGGAGGCTGAGGCAGGAGGATCACTGAGGGCCAGGAGTTTGAGACCAGCCTGAGCAACATAGCAAACCCCCGTCTCTACAAAAAGGAAAAAAATTAGTGGGATATGGTGGTGGCACCTGTAGTCCCAGCTACTCAGGAGGCTGAGGCTGAGGCTGAGGCTGAAGCAAGAGGATCACTTGAGCCCAGGAGTTTGGTTGAGGTCGCAGTGAGCTATGATGATGCCATTATACTCTAGCTGGGTGACAGAGCAAGACTCTGTGTCAAAAAAAAAAAAAAAAAAAGAAAAGAAAGAAAATGTTCTTTGAAGTCCACAGTAGTTTTTAAGAATGTGAAGAGTTCCTAGGACCAAAAAGTTTGAAACTCTTGATAAACACAAAGGACCGAAAAACAACAAAAGTGGAAATATGTGGATACATATATTAATAACTTTGTTCTCAATTTTTAACTACTTTTAAAGATAAAAGCCAAAACAACACATCTGGGGTTGCAGTAAAATGAATAACAGTGACGTCTTCTATTCTTTATGAAACGGCATCACTTTACTTGCAGGCAGCCTGTGATAACCTAAGGATGCAGACTGTGATCCTAAAGTAACCCCTGGAAATACTGGAAATAAAATGGAATAATAAAAATTACTCAATCCAAAATAAGCCAGAAAAGAGGAAAGGCAGAAAGAGATAAACAGAGTCAGGCTCAGTGGTGTGTGCCTGTAGTCTCAGCTACTTGGGAGGCTGAGGCAGAAGTACTGCCTGAACCCAAGAGTTCCAGACCAGTCTGGGGGATACAGCAAGACCCTCTTAAGGGAAGGGCCCCTCTGGAGGGGAGGGAAGAAAAGGAGGGAGGGAGGGAGGGGAGGGAAGAAAAGGAGGGAGGGAGGGAGGGAGGGAGGGAGGGAAGGAAGGAAAAGAGATAAACAAACATCAGGCAGCGAGGTGGCTCATGCCTTTAATCCTGGCACTCTGGGAGGCCAAGGCAAATGGATCACTGAGGTCAGGAGTTCCATACCAGCCTGAGCAAAAGCGAGACCCCCATCTCTACTAAACACAGAAAAATTAGCTGGGCACTGTGGCATGGGCCTGCAGTCCCAGCTACTCAAGAGGCTGAGGCAGGAGGATCGCCTGAGCCCAGGAGCTTGAGGCCACAGTGAGCTACAATGATGCCACTGCACTCCAGCCTGGGTGACAGAGGAGATTCTTGTCTCCCCCCTCCCCCCCCCACAAAAAAAACAAGATGGTAAAAGCCAGCCATATGTATAATCACATTAAATGTGATTGGTCTAAACACTCCAACAGTAAGGCAGAGATTGTCATACGGTATCTATAGGAAATTCATTTTAAATAGAAACACACCAAGAGGCTAAAAGTGAAAGAAAGGAAGAAGTTGCACCACGTAGCCACTATTCTTAAGGAAGAGGGGACAGCTATGTTAATGTCAAGTACGTCGGCTTCTGGGACGTGGATCATCACCAGTGATAAAGAGAGACATCTCATAATGAAAAAAGGGTTAATTCATCAAGAGATATAAAAATCCTAGAATTGTGTGAATAACAGACTTTGAAAATACAAAAAGCAAAAACTAGCAGAATTGAAAGGTGAAATAGAGAAAATTACAACTACAGATTTCCACCCTCCTCTGAGAGTAACTGACAGGCACAAAAGACAGAAAAACTACTACAGGAGATGCAACCACCACCAAATCAACTTGAACTGACACGTAATAACACTCTGCTCTCCAACAGCAGAATACATATTCTTTTCGAGTGCACACGAAACGTCCTGTGAGACAGAACATGTGGTGAGCCATGAAATCAATCTCAATAAATTTAGGATTGAAATCACACAGAGTATGTTCTGACAACAGAATTAAATCAGAAATCAAAACACAAAAAGGTATCTAGAACCTCCCTCCAAATATTAACAACTTAAACATCAAACTTCTAGATAACCCAATAATAAAACGAGAATCCACAAGTGAAACTGAAAATATTTTAAAGAGAATGATGAAAAAGCAACCTATAAAAATGCATACATGGTACAGCTAAGACACTGCTTAGAGAAGAATCAACACACTTGTGAGAAACTAAGAAAGGCTTTGACGAATAACCTTAACTAGAAAAGGACAGCAAATCAAATACAAAATAAATAGAATGAAAATGACGACAAAGGTAAAAGGAGAAATTAAATATTAAACAATACAGAAAATCAATAAAAACTAAAAGATTTTTACAGGATTAATAACGTAATGAGACCAATCAAGGGAAGAGGGGAAAAAAGAGGAAGCGGAGGGAACATATCACTACAGATCAGATACATAAAAAGGATAATAAAGAAATAATATGAACTTTATGCCAATAAACAACTAAATAAAATTGACATATCCCTTCAAAGTAACAAATCACCAAAACTGACACAATATTTCATAGAAAATCTAACACATGTATATTAAAGCAATTAAATTCATAATTAAAATCTTCCCACTAAGAAAAGTCCAGCCCCAGATGGTTTTATCAGTGTATCCCACCAAGGATACAGGGAAGTAACACTGACCATACACAAACTACCTCACAAACAGGAGGAAATATTCCCCAGCTCATTTTTTGAGCTCCGCATTACCCTGAAACCAAAACAAGAAAAATAAACCATTAAAAAAAACTACAGACTAATACCCGTCAAGAACATTGATGCAAAAATCATCAACAATATATTTAATGTTAGGAAACTGAATCTATCAATATATAAAAAAATAATAATTACGACCAATTGGTATTTGTCCTAGGGGATGAAAGGCTGGTTCGACACTCAAAAATCAATTAATATAATTCACTGTATCAACAGACGAAAAAAGAAAAGCCATATAATCACCTCGATAAATACAGAAAAGGCAGCTGATAAATTCACTATGTATTCATGAAAAAAATATCCTAAGCAAACTAAGAATAGAGGGTAAGTCCTAAAAAAGGGCATCCACGAGAAACTTACCACTCACCTCTGTAATGGCGTAAACGGTTATTCCCTAAGATTAGGTATGAGCAAAAATGTCTTCTTTCACCACTTCTATTCAATACCAGGATGCCCTAACCAGAGCAATAGGGATTTTTTTTTTTTAAGAGGCAGGGTCTTGCTCTGTCACCTAGGCTGGAGTGAAGTGGCGCGATCATAGCTCACTGAAGCCTCGAACTCCTGGGCTCAAGCGATCCTTCTACCTCAGTCTTCCAAGTAGCTTGGACTACAGGCCATACCACTAAGACTACCTAATTTGTTTTTTATTTTTTGTAGAGATGGGATCTCACTATGTTGCCCAGGCTGGTCTTGAACTCCTGACCTCAAGTGATTCTCCCGCCTCAGCCTCCCAAAGTGTGGGAATTACAGGCGTGAACCACCACGCCTGGGAAAAAATGAGCATAGGGATTAGAAAGTAGTACTGCTGTCTTTATTCACAGACAACACAATCTTGTATATAGAAAATATTTAGAAATATTTTAAATGCCACTAGAACTAATAAATAAGTTTAGTAAGGTCACAAAATGTAAGGTCAACTTATAAATTACTAATTGCATTTCTATAGACTGACAACAAACAACTGGAAAACGAAATTAGGAAAACACGACTTACAAAAGTACAGGAAGAAGGTTAACAAACTATACACAAGACCTCACTTTGAGAAACTATAAACCACAGCTGAGAGAAACTGTGAGTCTATACAAATGCAAAGACACGGCACGTCTGTGGACTGGAAGACACAATACTGATAACACGTCCATTCTCTCCAAATTGCTCTAACTTCAGTGCGTCACAATCAAAATCCCAGCAAGTATTTTTTGTAGAAACTGACAAGCTGATTCTAAAATTCTTGATGGACACGCAGAAGACCTAGAATAGCTAAAACAATTTCTTTTAATAAAAAGGATATGGCAGTTCCAAGACTTACATTGTCCGATTTCAAGTATTCCTACAAACTGCAGTCACCAAGACTGCATGGAGTTGCCATAAAACTAGACCTGAAGACCAGGGGAACAGAACAGAGTCCGGAAACAGACTCACGCACACGTTGCTTAACTGATTTTCAACAAAGCTGCCAAGATAATTCAATGAGGAAAGAAAAATTTCTTCCACAAATGGCTAAGAACTGTTCTCTGCATGAAGGAAAAAGGAAACAACTCTTTCCTCACGTCACTCACAAAAGACAACTGCGTGGGTTGCGGAGGTGGGCAAGAGCCGCGACTGCGTACTGCACAACGCTGGAGCAGCTAAAGACTTCTTAGGACACAAAAGGACAAGCCACAAGAAGAAACACTGATAAACCAGGCTACAAAAAACTTAGAAGCCTTTGCTTTTCGACAGACACCGTTAAGGAAACAAAAAGGTAGCCAGACTGGGAGAAGATATTCACGATATATACATCTGACAAAGTACTTGATTCCCAAATATATATATATTTTTAAATTCTTGCAATATTATAAGACAATCCAATTAAAAACTGGACAAAATATTTGAATAAGTACTTTACAAAAGACTACAGACAATGCAACTACAGGAAAATGCAAATTAAAAGTACAATGAAATACTGCTACACATTGACTCGAATGGCTAAAATTGAAAGACTGACTATACTAAGTGTTAACAAAAGTATAGAGCAACTGAAACTCTATCTTGATAATGGGAGTTTAAAATGGTGCAATCACTTTGGAAAATATCCTGGCAGTTTCTCCTAACGATTTAATTTAAATACACTTATATATTTAAGTTATATATACTTATCTCATATGACCAGCAATTCTACTCCTAAGTATTTACTCAAAGAAATGAAAACATAACTGCAAGGACTTCCACACAAATGTTCCTAGTGGCTTTATTCAAAATCAGCAAAAACTGGAAAAGACTTGAGTGCCCATAGAAGGTGGATGGACAAATTACGGCACATTCACACAATAGGATTCTACTACACAAAAACAAAATCAAACTGCTAATAGATGGGATGCCATGGACTGAACTCAAGAACAATCTGTTCAGTGAAAGAAGCCAGACACAAGAGAGCCCATACCATACCAAGGATTCCATTTTTACCAAAACCTGGAAAAGGCAGAACTAACCCACAGCGAAGGAAGCAGATCAGCAGTTACCTGGGTCAGGATTAACTGCAGAGGAGCTTTTTCAGGGTGACGGAAACATTACCTTGATTGTGGTGATTGTCAAACAGATACAGTCGCTTGTCAAAACTCAGTCAGATCCATGTATTGCACGTAAGTTACACCTCATTAAAGCTGTTTTAAACACAGATAAAAGCGACCGGCTGGGCATCAATAAGCAACAGCAAGAGCCCCAACAAGGTGTCCACAGTGGAACTTCAGAGACCTCAGGAAAGAGGAGAGCCCAGGTCACACACACGACAGGGAACCCAGACGACATAGACCCCTCGGTCTTGAAGAGAGAAGACAGCTAGTGGGCAGCGCCCCCAGAGCCAGGGAAGTGGCTTCCCACCCTGCCCCCAGATGTGCAGGGGAGCTGGAAGGAAGGCTCCTGCATCCTCTCAGGGATGCACGGTGTTGGCCTTTTCTTGGATGCTCTCGCTAAGCACCTGGGACAAAGGCCTAGGCTAGGAGGAGGCAGGTGAGCTAGTCCAGCATAGAAGTGAAGGGAAGCCCAGGAGGGCAGACGTGCTGGTGGCCCAGGCAGCAACCATCTAGGCTGGGGAAGGACACAGTCCCGGAGTGATGCCACAAAGAAAGAAACTCCTCTCACTGGACAGGCCTGCTGTGTGGCCCATTCTCTCAGGAGTAGCTGACGGCGATGAGCCCACCCAGACACAGAGGCAAACGCAAGAAGGTAATGGCCTCACGTACATGGATATGACAGCAGCTTAAACCTGCACTCAAATGTACACACACAATATGAATCCTGGAAACATGGTACCTATCACCAAAGCTTCAAAAGGAATTCAGATCTTATTAGGCATCAAAGAATTGAGGATAGAGACAAAACTCACCCTTCCAGAAAAACTCACAAGCGCCCAAAGCTTACTAAACATGCACCAATTCACAGTGGGGAGAAAACCTGCCAGCATGGGGAAGGTGGGGAAGCTCATGAGGTGCCAGAGAATCCACCCTGGAGAGGACCCAGGATGCACGGACTGTGAGACAGCTGCAGGGGACCATGACTGGACACCGGGGACTTCACACCAAAGAGGCTCCAGACACAAGGAACAGGGGGCGTTCAGCCAGCTACGCCCAGAGCCCACATCTCAGCCAACGTCAGAGCAGCCACGTAAGGGGACCATTACTGTAAGGAACTAAGATTCATATGGAAATGCCAAGGGAATAGCAAAACGTGGAAAACAATGAATACAAATTTAATTATTGGATGAGAAAAAAAGATAATGAAAACTGAAGTATTAACTCCAGAAAAAACAAAGCATGTACAAGAAAAGGAACGTGAGCTGTGAAGATAGGTGCCTAATCATAGTAACATAAAGTCTGACCACAGATGTGCCCAAAGTTGTCAGTGTGACCTCAGAAGATGGGGACAGCGAGCAGAGGGGCACACGAGCTATAATCGTCATTTGCCACAATCCTGAGTCAGTAGATGATATGCCCGTGACAAGCCAGGAGCTAGCAATACAGTGTGTTTCTTTAAAGGAGGAAGAGAGGCAGAGGCGGGAGGATTGCCTGATGACAGGAATTCAAGACCAGCCTGAGCAAAGAGTGAGACCTACCTCTACAAAAAACAGAAAAATTAGCCGGGCGTGGTAGCATGTGCCTGTAGTCCCAGCTACTCGGGAGGCTGAGGGAGGAGGGTCGCTTGAGCCCAGGAGTTGGAGGCTGCAGTGAGCTATGATGACACCACTGCACTCCACCCGGAGTGACAGAGTGAGACCCTGTCTCAAAAAAAAGGAGGAGGAAACAGAGCAAACACGTAAGGAAAGTGACACCTCCGGAGTATATGAAGATCATCTTTTATCTATCTGCCAAGTCCACAAACAGAGGCAAAAATAACCCGGGACATTACTTATAAATACATAGCAAATATATGAGAATCCTGATCCAGTGGGGGAAAAAGGAACATGCCCCCTCTCCAAAGGACCATGAGCGAAGATATGAATAAGCCATTTACCAGAGAAGAAAGATGAATAGCCACATGCTCTATTTTTTAAAGTTCAACTTTGCCAATGAATGAAGAAATTTAAAAAGACACTATTTTTCACCTTTCAAATTGGCAAGCAATTTTGAATAATAGCTGACACATGGGAAGACAGGGTAAAAAGACCTGCATAGACTAACAGTGTGAGAAAAATGATACAATCTGTATGGTCAGATTTGGCCAAAAAACAAGCAAAAGTCCTTAAATATGAACATTTTCATTGCACCCATCCCCTAGTAGGAGCGTGGTCTGAGGGAAATCACCGAGACTGCACAGAGCCGGAGCAGACAACGCAGCCTCCACAACGCGGGGCGCGCGGGCAGGCCGTCTGATCTGGTGGGCGGGTGCTCACTGCACAAGTCGCACTGAGTGCAAACCTCGGCATGTGACAGAACATGCAATAAACCTCCAATGTGGTTTAAGTCTACATGTTACAAACAAAAACTGTCAGAATTTTTATCAAAATGTGAACTATTTTCATAAGTGGTAAGACTACAGGTAATTTACATTTTGTTCTTTTTGCTCATCATAGTTTCTAAATTTTCTATAACCACGTCATCTCTATTATAGTAAGAGGAAAAATGCATAAAAGATGTTAAAGAAAAGTTAAAATTTGAATTTTTGGCCATAATAAGCTTCTGCCAAGATGATAAGAGCATCATCCGAAAGCTTAGACTCCTGTGGAAATGGGCACCCGTGCTGAACACCATTTTTAACAGGATTCCTGCTGACAATGCTTCCCACAGGCATGGTGTCTAGAGCATGCACGGCGCCTGCCACCACGAGGCGTCCTTCTGGGCAGTGGCAGAGTGGGCAGAGACAGCACTGCCAGCACCCAAGTCCAAACTAGGGCCTAGAAGCTCCCCAGTGAGTCCTAGAAAACCCAGAGGCTTTCTGCCCTCTACCTTAAGGCAGGATCATGAAATTTTAGGGGGGTCTGTCTGGCCACGAGATTCCCCAAACCCCAGTATGGGTGGGAAACCAACTAAAGAGCAGGGCAACTGTCCTAGAAGAATCACAGCACAAACCTTTACCAATTCCTAGCAGAAAGTCCTGCCTGTCACAGCAAAGGAAGAGGCCTTTAAGGGGAGTCGGCAAACGGAGCTTCCGGCCTGACTCTGCCTGAGCAAACTACACAACCAACTAACCTAATTCAAGTCCACTAGCACAGCCTCGCATAGGCTGCACCACCTTCTATGTCCTTTACGTTATTAATGTCCACACTTGCACACATTTTTGCAAAAAAGGAGGCTTACTACCCAAAAAGTCTTTGGTAAGGTAATCTTACATGTACTATTAAAAATAAACATTCTTTATATACAAAAATTATCCTATAGGCTTCTAAATGTAAAGGGAGAGAATGGTATTTGGGAAGACACCATTTTTCTCTTTATCAAACTACCTTCTAAAGTTGAAAATTCCTTCACTGTATGTAGGTACATGAGATAAAAAGAACTTACCCATTTAAACCATACATGTGTACTGCATTTTCAAACACAAACTCATCACACTCTGCTCTCGACATTCAGGAGTGATGCCTGTTTGCTGTTTTTCAACAACAGCAGACACATTTCTAGACACAGACTATTATGCAAAACGAAGCCCCAAATGAAGGGACTGAGAGGCTGGGTCTCAATGTGACAGCAAGGACGTGTGCTACTCCCAGGGAAGAAGAAGGCAGGCCACAGGAGGACGGTCGCACAGCCGTGCCGTGGGGAGGCACCCACCTTGTTGATCCAGAACACCATGGCATCCTCGAGGTCGTATGGAAGTTCCTTCGAGGCGCTGAACGTTGAGAAGCGCTTGACACTGGCCACCACCTTCTCGATGCTGATCATCTCCACGGTGTAGGCCATCATCAGGGCGTCCACCATCGCCATGTGGGCACTCTGGGGACAGAGGCAACAGCGATAAGCCCCACACCACCTCTCCCAGCAGGTTACAGTGTAGGGAACCTGCCCAGACTCAGAACTCCAGCCTCATTGTTTCTTACCCTCCCACATGAGGAGATGCTAAGATCTGAGACCTGCATTCCGTCCTATCTCAAGCCTGGCATGGTTGGCCAAAGAGCCTTAGGATGACAGGAACCAGGGAACCCTCTCAGGGAGGCAGCCCCGGTAGTGTGGCATTTCATCATCCTCATTTCTTCATCTCCCTAACCAGCCTGTGAGAGTCCCCGGTCAGTGGTGGGCTTCCTACTGTCCTACTGGCAGCTGTGGAAAAGGCACAGAGGGGAGGCTTGCCCAAGGCTATCTGCCCATCAAAGGACGCTGGCTACTAGTCCACAGCTCTGCGGGTGAAACTGAACCACATCTTTGTGCCATGTCCTCACAGAACACAAGTAACATTCTCTTCACCCAAAACACATCATCCACAAAGTCTGCGACTGAAGCCACAGGGTGCAGAATGCCAGGGACAACCTGAATGAAGGAAGTGCAGGAGCACCAAGAATGGTGTAGACCTAGGACGCTCTGGGAAAGAACTGTCCGCAGGATGGCTTCAGAGGAAGAGTGGGCGGGGAGTGCTTAGGGAAGGAAAAGGTGTACTTATTTATTTTGGCAGAAAAACACTTGTAAGGTATGCATTTAACAATCTAATAGAATGGGCTCAACAATTATATTTCACATGATGTGTAAACAGTTTTCCTCAAACATTTTTCCGACTAGACCTCACTTCAATCTCGGCTTTCATAGACATTCACAATGAGCAAAAGATCTAAAGGCGAGCTGCTCCTTTTCCTGTTTTCCAAAGCAGTAACGCGCTTAAAAAGATGCATAAATCAGAGAATGCCCCGCACACACGCAAACTGCACCATCCCGTTGCACACCCATGTGCACACCATCTGCTGCCAAAAGTGCCTGGTCCGTGCAGCCAGCGTGCCACAGCCAGGCACACCGACGGAGCCCAAGGCTCCAGAGGCCGGCCGCCGAGGGCCACCACAAACCACTCACCATCTTTATGGGTGCTCGGCTGAGGTCAGAGTCTGTCACAGGGGTGTCGTCGCTCTCCATCACGTAGATCCCTTTCCGAGACAGGGCCTGAATGACAGACTGGTGTCCTTGTAAGGCAGCCACCTGGTCCCCTTTCAGGATGAGGCTGCAGACACGACAGTACAGCTCACTGGACAGGAGCAGCTTGATGACGGGGGGTTTAATGTGCTCCTGCTCATACTGGTCAATGTAGAAAGGGTCCCTGAGGTCCTCGGGGATGTTATCTGCAACAAGAAGAGAGCACCCTGTGAGCGCAATCGCACACTCATGTCTCCGAAGCACCCCAGTCGGATGACAACGCACGCGAGAGCCCCTGTCAATGCACCAGTGACTTGGGCGACTTCCAACATAACCAGGTCCCAGGCTAGTCAATAACTTCATCGTCTGCTGCACTGACAAAGCAAACCACAGCACCTCAGACTTGGGAAACATGGGCAACAAGCCGTTTCATGACTCCTACCCGCCACAGCCCGGCAGGACGTCTCTCCTAACGTACACTGGTGAGAAGCTGGTGTGGAAGCCCTGACCCCAACGGGAAACTGAAATGCAGTCGGGCTAGGGTCACACAGTGCCTGGTGACATCAGACAAGAGGGCATGTGGGCACAGCCGGCATTGGTCCTAGAGAGGAAGCCCAGCATGTCCTCTTTCTGATGTCGAAATCAGAAGTGACAACAAAGGCTGTGGTCTTTACAGAGCAGAGCGCTAGGCACGGTGCTGCAGTTACCATGACAGAGGCAGAACGGTGGCAACCAGGCCTTTCTCCATCTTTGGACCATGTAGCACTAAACTCTTTACATGAAACACGTTATTACACTTACACATCACTGCAATGCTCCCAAATCAGGACTACTGTCCCTACATTACAAATGAGAAAACTGAGGCACAGAGACAGTAAGTGATATGCCCAAGGTCACAGGAAGCAGAAACCAGCCCTGAACCCACACACTCTGATCCAGGGAGTACCCTGTGCGCTCTCAACTCCACCGCCTCCCACGCCAGCACCACCGGGAGAACACGCACGCACACACGGCAGCCGCGCGGACTGCAGCTGGCTCTGTCCACTCTTAGTGCGCACGTCTACAAGCAGCACCTCCCAGCTGAGCTCCTCACTTGCCTCACGTGATGCCAAAGCCACCCACAAAAGGGAAGAAGGGTCTCTGTAGTCAAATGCATTTGGGAAACATGAGGTCCCACAGAGGGAAGACCCTCTGTCTCTGACATGCTCTGTGCCCTGAGACTCGGCTGGGGGCGCAGACGGCCTCATCCGCCATGGATGCTTTTGGAGCTCTCCCCACCTAAGGCTACCTCCAAGAACAGCTGGGGAGGAAAACCTGCTGCTGCCGGAGTGGAAACCACCAGCCACGCCAGGCACATTCACCACACGCCAACAAGCCCCTCTTGCCGTCCAGGTGCTCCGAAGCACCGCCTGAGGGCAAGAGCCGACTCAGTGCATGATTTTCAACAGCTTCCCTCTCTTCCTCCACTCCTATCTCCTGCTTTCTTTGCAGGTACCATTTCCTGAGCCTGAGTCATTTAATCACAGGTCTGCAGAGCCTTGTCACTTCCCCACATCTGAGCGCTGCACAACTGGTTTCTTACTTCTGAACAGCAGCAGCCACCATTCACACAGCACTTTCGTTTTTAAGCGGCATGCACATCAAATTTGGTCACCACGGCAACCCTGGAGCAGCCAGGGTGAGCGTCAGCTCCAGCTCTGGAAGGCTGGCTTAGGGGACTCAAATCCACGCTCAAATCCTGAGGACCATCGGGTTAACTGGTACTCTGAAGTCACGTGGTTTTGAAACAAAAAAGATACACAGACAATAAAAGGAATGGACCCCGAGGTAACGCACAGCAGGAAGGCTCGGGCTTTCCTCGCTAGCCAGTGGCAGAGGTGGCACGTGAGCAGGGAGCAAGAGAAGGGACGGAGGGAGCCGCCACACCTGCTGGGATGAGGTGTCCTTGGGAACCAGAGCAAGGTGGCCAGGGCTGGCCAGGGACAGCAGGCAGCCCGTGAGGCATGCATCTCAGGGGCCATGGGCCCTGCCTCTGAAGGGAGGGATGTCAGGGGAGGGCCCTGAGCCACAGTCCCACAATCTGACAACATCTTTAGAAGTTCCTGCCAGCTCCTGGGGAAGGATGCAGCCTTCATCTTCCCGGCTGACCAGGCACTGCGGCCTGGCCGGCCAGGGCTCCCAGCAAGAGCAGCCCTGCCCTGATTTGCGGATGCTTCCCCGCTGCTCTCTTCCAACCCACCGCCTGCTCCGCCTCGGCCTCCTGTGCCAATTTCCCTCATTTCTCCGCCTATCAGGAGAGGCACATCCCACCTCACTCCTCAGGGGACCTAATTCGGTCTGGTGGCTTCAAAGACCAGACAGAGTGATCCCTAAATGTACATTTCTAGCCTTGGCCACTTCCTTGATCTGCCTATCTGACATCTCCATGTAGATTCCGGGGGCACCTCAAGCCCAGTTGGCCAGGTCCAAGCCACCCTCCCTTCCCCTTGGACAACTGGCACAACTCAGGAGAGAAAGACCCCCCTGCTCCTTCTCTGGCTTGGGCAGCACCATGGCCCACTGCCTGCCCCTTCTCTGGTCACTTCTCCCTTTGGCTTCTCTCCCGGCGTCAGTCTGTGCATCTGGCGTTGCTCGGGTTTGCCCTGACCAGCTTCTGCCCTCGCTGTGTCCACGGCATCAGTTACTGTGTGTGGCAAGTTCCAAAGACTCCTTTCCAGCCCGTCCCTTTCTCTTAGGCTTCCACTGTCTCCACCTGCCTCCCCATTGGAGCCAGCAAGTCTCTGCCCTGCCACTCAGTTGAGTCCCCTAGGAGCTCTCCACCACAAGGACACCCATGCCACTGCCCAGACCACCTCATTCAGGATGGCCTGTGGGCAGCCTGGGCATCAGCATCTGACACTGAGTGTCGCCTCTGCTGAAGCTCCAAAGGTGGCGATATGACAGTCTCCTTCTAGAAGATGTTGTTACTCTTCTAGTACAGAAATAAGGCACCCCCCAAAATAATTCCAACATAAGGTAAAGTGACCAGAGGTGGTCTTCCAGACGACTACTACCCATACCCCCACCTCTATCCTGGAGATGCCAGACACAGAGAAACAAAAGCCAACACCATGGCCCCTGCAGGCCTGAGTCCTCCGACCCCCACACACCAGGGAGAACCGATAATAAAACTGCACCCAACAGCAGCAGGGATGGGCATGCGCTGGGAAGAGTGGGCACCTGCAGCTGCTCTCTCCCACTGTGCTGTGCAGGCTCAGGTGCATGATGTGGCCAGGAAGGGAGACAGGACCCTGGAAACCCTAGAACAGAGGGCGAGGATCCCTGAGAAGAGGGGGCTGGGTGAAAGGGTCCTTTGAGTCTGTGAGTAATGTCCTAGATACCCTCTGGTAGCCCACGTGTAAAACCCACAATGGGCACAGCAACAACTTAGAGAACTGCACTACAGTGCGGACCACGGTCCAGGTTTCACGCTGCCGTCCTGCAGACAGACCAGAACAGTGGCTCAAAGGCTGCAGCAACTACACCAACAGAAACCGCAGCCACAGAAGGCAGGCCAGGACTTGCAGTCTCAACCCAACTGGCCTGGACTACCCGCCAAAACAAACAAATGAGCCAACATCCTCTAGATTTCTAACCGGATACAGAGTCTCAAGATTTAATATTCTAAATGTCCAACATACAACCCAAAATTACTTACCAAGAAAGAAAAAACCAACAGGAAAACCTACAACTCTCAAGAGAAAAGACAATCAATAGTGACCCCTGATGACCAAATGTTAGCTCTGTCTGACAAAGACTTTGAAGCAATTATTGTAACCATGCTCCAAGAAGGAAGGACAAACACTTGAAAGACATGAAAACACTAACACAAAACTGAGAAAGAGGGAAAGAGAAGTACCAGTATGGAGGGAAACCAAAAGCCAGAGCAGAAGGCAGGCAGGTGCTGGTGAAGAGAAAGACTGGCAGAGCAGCTCCCCTGCCACAGCCACCCTGGTCTCCCCACGAGCAGCACTGTCCAGACACAGCTCTCCCCACAATGGCGATGGGTGGGCAGCAGGCCCCCAACCCTCATGGGACACGCCCCACACTGCTTCCATTTCCAGGCTTGGTGGTCACAACGCAGGCAACAGCTCTTCTACAAGGACAGTGCCTGGTGGAGGGACAGGGGGGTTTCACAAGGGCAAGGTTGATCAGTTTGTGGGAAAGTGACAAACGGGGACAGCCGAGCACAAACTGTAAAAGCCAGAGGCTCCCCACCCTGACATGCGGCCACCGTCATTCACACCTCAGGTTCCCAGGAAGGACACTCACTTCGTCCCTCTCCCCAGTGAGCATCACACACAGTTAGCGCCCAGGGTTTTCAGGGCAACCTCACAGGAAAACAATGACAGCCCTGAGGAGCGCAGCCCACATCTGACAAAGGACAGGGAGAGACAACCTAATGACAAGTCAGCACAGCAGGACCTTACAGACTAACAGGGAGGACCTCTGCTTCAAGTCCCAGTGGACCAGAGGGCAGCACCGGCACGAAGCTTCGCCCGCTGACAGAACGGTGAGGATCACCGGGCCAAGTCCAGGGAGAAGAAAGTCCAGTGAGTCCGACCGGGAGACAAAGCGGTCAGCCCAAGGGCATTTGCCTTTTCTCCCGGACGGTCAGTCCATTCCACGAGAGGTGGTGGGGAAGTTAAACTGCATTTCTGGTACCTCGCAAATTTCTCAGGACACAGTTTGGACTCTAGGGCCTGCCAAACAGACCCTACCACACACTGTGGTTTGGACATGTCCAGGGCTGCACCCTCGGCGCAGGAGTGAACCTGGACTGGACCGGCCTCAAAGGGCAGAGCGCGGCTCTGAAGCACCTGGCCCGGGAACCGCAGTGGGGAGACTGGGACTGCCACTGTCTCCAGGTGACTGCTAGAAGCTGAAGCGAATTCTCCCCGGAGAAAAAAACATCTTAGGCCTCAGACTGTTCCTAAAAATCTTTCAAAGACAACTTTCAGTCCATAATGAAAACGAGCATGTAAGCAAACGACAAGCCCTGGTAGATGAAGCCAGCAGCCACAGCGAAGCCCAGAAGCAGGCCCACTGACGCGCAGCGCAGCTCTGCCCACCGACCACAACCAAAAACTCTGCACAAAATCAGAAAGCAACTACCTGAGGTTTCTGGAAAGCAAGCAGCAGCACACATGTTGGGGAGAAGAACCAAGCTGGAAGCAGCAACCCTTCCTGGAGAATTCCTCAGTTTTGTTTTCTCTTTCCCATCCCAGCTGGACCCGAGGGCAGCCCCGGCCCCAGAACTGTGCAGCAGGCACAGACAGCCAAAACCCTGAGAGAAACCCTTTCTCTGGCCAGATGACCAGGAAAAGGGGCTCCCCTATAAGCTACGGGGTGTGGGAGGGGAGAACCTGGGGGGTTCCCCTTTTTTCTCTTACAGCCTGCCCAGTTGGCCACAGTCATAGAACTGTGCAGTGACCGCATGGGAATCCTCTTCCCTGGCAGAGGTTAAGGAAGAGCCAGGAAGTGTGGGGGAACCCAAGCAGGAGCAGGGGGAAGGGGAGCCCTAACAGTGTCTGAGCCTGCACAACCCTGGGCTTTCTCCTGAGACAGACCCACAGTTGCAAGGCAAAGGCTCTGAGAACTGAGCTGACAAAAGGGCAAAACAGATCTGTGGGCTGAACCTAATGGGCTTACTGCAACCCAGCTGCAAAATAAACAAAGTCAACATCACCCAAAGCATTCTGACAGCATCCACAAAACAGTCTCACAATGCAACATCCAAAATGCCAGAACACAACCCACGATCACTCAGCACACAAAGAACCAGGTTTCAAGGGAAAAGACACGCAGCAGAGGTGAACCCCACGAAGACCTGGATGCGGGTTACCACAGACTTTAAAGCGGCTATAACAACACGCTCCATGGGGTCAGGGTACACAGTCTTTAAATAACTGGGAAAATAGATGTTCTCAGCAGAGAAATAAAAAGTATAGAAAAGAACCAAAATTTCAGAACTAAAAAATACAAAATCCACTGGATGGATTCAACGAAAGAACGGAAATGACAGAAGAGTCAGTGAACTTGAAAAATAGGTCAACAGCAACAGTCCAATCTCAAGAAAACAGAGAAGAAACAGATGGCATAAAACAACAAGTCTGGGGGAGCCACGCAATGAAGTCCAAAGTTCCAATATTTGTGTGGGTGAAGAAGAGAGACTGGTGCAGCAAAAGTGTGTGAGTAAGTATGGCCAAAATCTCCCCAAATCTGGTGAAAGACACCAATTTACAGGCCCAGGAAGCCTAGCAAACCCCAAACAGAATGAACTCAGAGCAAACCACGTGCAGACGCTTCATAATCAAACTTCTGAAAACCAAGGATGAAGAAACAGGCTCCTGAGCCCCACAATTTGAAGTGTCAGCCACAGACTTTAAACACCTATGCTTAAACAACAGAAGGAAACAACACGGTTAAAATTTTTGGCAGAAAAGTGGGATATTTAAAAATAAGAAAAAAGAACTTGACAGATTAGAAAAAAGAAAATAGAAATTCTAGAACAGAAAAAAACTAAACTTAATTTTATACAATGGATTGTTGGACAGCAGAGTAGACGCAGATGAGAGAACTAATAAACTGGAAGATTAGTCAAAACAAAGTACCCTGAATGGAGAGTACAGTAGAGAAGATCAACGACACCACAAGTGTCACAGAAATGTAACTGGAGGCCCAGGAAGAAAGGTGAGAAAAAAAATGGGTTAGAAACAGTATTTAAACACATTAATGGACAAGAATTTTCCAAGACTTGTAAAATTCACAAAGCCATCGTTTCAAGAAGCACTGCAAGAGGCCAGCAGGATTAAAGAAAGAAACCTGCACACCAAAGAGCATCGAAGTAACAACGATGGAATCCAAAGAGAAGATCTTTAAAGCAGCAGAGGGATTCCGTCTCTCCCTGACGCTCTGCCCTGATGCACAAAGGACAAACAAGGAGAGGCAGGCAGCCTGGTTTGAGGCCCAGGACTGGAGGACAACAGGGCATCTTAGGACCCTCCCCACAGACGTAACTGAAGCAACCCACGTATGCTCATTCCTTTCCAGGTCACACAAGAGTCCCACCTACAACACCAGGTGAGCCCAGCAGAACTTCCCAGCAGGAAGAAACCCCACTAACTGTAAGTAGCCAGGGGGCACAGCAAGAGATCCTACCACAACAAAACACCCAACACAGCAACGCTTTCTATTCCCACTGGGCCTAAGACACCCCCCTTCCAAACCAGAGACACCTTGAGCCAGGAGAATCCAGCAAGTAGACTCAGACACCGTGCAGCTGGGGGGCTCCAGCAAAGGGAATCATGCTACAAGTACCCGGCTGGGAAACTCACTCCATCCCTCAGAGGCAGGGGTGGCCAGCCGCAACACCCAGCCCAGGAAGCTCTGCATCCTGTCGGCAAAGAACCCCACCTCCACCCAGAGACACCAGGCTGTCCAGCCTGGGGAGGCCCCTTCTGCCCTCAAACAACATCAGCAGGGACCAGTGGGAGCCCCACAGACAACAAATAAATCAAGCCAACTAAAATAGCACCACAGAAGCTCTGAACGCTAGACTGGCACTGGAACCACAGCCCACCAAAATAGGCCAAACCCTGCATGCCAAACCACAACAGGGTGACTGTCTGCTAAAATAAACTTCTAAAGTATCCAGAGTCTCCTAACACAATAGCCAAAATGATCAGGAAACAATCAAAAATTACGACCTTAACGAGAAAAGACAGCCACGCGTGGTGGCTTGTGTCTGTAATCCCAGCACTTTGGGAGGCTGAAGCAGGAGGATCACTTGAGGCCAGGAGTTTGAAGCTGCAGTGACCTGTGATCACTCCACTGCAGTCCAGCCTGGGCAACATGGTGAGATCCCATCTCCACACACACACACACACACACACACACACACACACACACACACACACAATCAACTGACACAAACACCAAAATGAATCAAACGTTGGAATTATGGGACGAGGATTTTAAAGAACTATCATAAAATGACTGCACAAGTAATTACAAATTCTCTTGAAACAAAACTAGAAAATTTCAGCAAAGAAAGAGAAGTTATAACAAGAACCAATTACAGAACTGAAAAATATGGTAACAGACACTTGAAACTCACTAGATGGGCTCAACAGAAGAGTGGAGAAGACAAAGGAGAGGAATCACTGAACTTGAGGTCAGATCAATAGAATTTACCCACTCTGAAAGACAGACAGAAAATACAACGGAGGAAAAAAAAGAACACAGCCTCGGAGACCTGTGGGAGAACAACAAAAGACCTGCTGTATCCCTGGAGTCCTAGGAGAGAAGAGAATGTGGCTGAAAGAGTATTTGAAGAAATAACAGCTGAGAACTTCCCAAATACAGTGAATGATACAAATGAATGAAACAGATTTTAAGAAACTGAGTGACCTCAAATAAGATAAACCCACGCCAAGACACATCACAATCAAACCACTAAAACTAAAGACAAAGAAAATATTTTGAAGCAGCCAAAAAGAACTGGCTGCTTCAACACATACAGGAACGACAGTGGATTCCCAGCTAAAGCCAGGAGGCCAGAGGGAAGTGACACATTTTTTCAAGTGCTGAATGAAAAGAACTATCAACCACAAATTCCATCTCTGGCAAAACTATCCCGAAGAAGTGAAGGGAAAACTAAGACATTCTCAGATGAAGGAAAATTAAATTAAAAAAAAAAAGTGTCTCTAATGGCTAAAGGAAGAAAATAGAAAGAAAATGATAAAAGAAGGAATCTTGGAGCATTAAGAAAAAAAAAATAATGGTAAGATATGGGTAACATGGGTAAATAAAACAGACTACCCCTTCTTATGAGTTTTTTTAAGCTACATATGATGAAAACATCGTCAGACATTCAAGACAACGGTATTTAAATGGAGGGAAGGCAAAGGGACCTAAATGGAAAAAAGGTTTCCACACCTCACTCGAAACAGTAAAACTCGCTAACAGTAAACTGCTGTAAGTAGATCGTGATACCCAGAGCAACCACTAAGAAACTATACAACGAAATATACCCAAAACCATCATAAATAAATCAAGATGAAATCCTAAAAAATGGTCAACTAACCAACAGGAAGGTAAGAAAAGAGAAACAGAAACAAGAAAGAAAGGAAACCAACAGCAAAAAATAAAATGTCAGACTTAAGTCCTAACACATCAATAAATACATTAAATGTAAATACTCTAAATATACCAATTAAAAGACAGATGGCTGGCAGAGTGGATTAAAAAAACAACACAACTACATGCTGTTTACAAGAATCTCACTTAAAATTCAATGACTTAAGTAGGTTAAAAGGTAAAAGATGCAAAAATATATACCATGCAAATATTTTTTAATAAAGCAGGAAGAGTTATATTAATATCTAATAAAGTAGAAAATTACTAGAGACAAAGAGCAACATTACATAATGGTAAAAGATCAATCCACCACGAAGACCTTAAAACCCAAATATGTATGCACCAAACTACAGAGCCTCAAAATACACAAAAAAAAATTAACAGCTGAAAAAAGAAACAGACAAATCTACAAATAGACTTAGGGACTTCAGTATCCTCTATCAGCAACTGAGAGAATCACTAGACATAAAATCAACAAGGGTATAACTCTGCACAGCGCAAACCACCAAAAGGATCTGACATGTACAGGATGCTCCACCAAACACAATACTCATTTTCTCCAAACGCCCGTGGAACATTCACCAAACAGACCGAATCGATCACAGGCTATAAAACAAACATTAACAAGTATAAAAGAGCAGAAATCAGAGTACATTATCTTACCACAACAAGATCATACTACAAATAAAATGACAAAACAGGAAATTCTCTATAAACACTTGGAAATTACACTTCTAAATAATTCCTGAGTGCTATAGTCTGAATGTTTGTGTCTCTCCAAAATCCACACAGAAACCTAATCCCCACTGTGGTGGTATCAAAAGGTAGGGACTTTAGGTGGTGATTAGGTCTTGAGAGCCCCACTCCCACAAATGAGGTCAGTGACCTTATAAAAAGGCTTGCGGAGGCCGGGCGCGGTGGCTCATGCCTGTAATCCTAGCACTCTGGGAGGCCGAGGCGGGCGGATCGTTTGAGCTCAGGAGTTCGAGACCAGCCTGAGCAAGAGCGAGACCCCGCCTCTACTAAAATTAGAAAGAAATTAATCGGACAACTAAAAATATATAGAAAAAATTAGCCGGGCATGGTGGCACATGCCTGTAGTCCCAGCTACTCGGGAGACTGAGGCAGAAGGATTACTTGAGCCCAGGAGTTTGAGGTTGCTGTGAGCTAGGCTGACGCCATGGCACTCACTCTAGCCAGGGCAACAGAGTGAGACTCTGTCTCAAAAAAAAAAAAAAAAAAAAAAAAGGCTTGCGGGAACCTGTCTGTCCCCTTCCACCATAAGAGGAACACATAGGAGAAGGCACCATCTACGGGGAATAGGCCCTCACCAGATACCAAATCTGCTGGTACCTTAATCTCAGACTTCCCAGCCTCCAGAACTATGAGCAAGAAATTTCTGTCATTCATAAATTATCCAGTCTAAGACACAGCAGTCCCTACTTATCCCCAGGAGACACATTCCAAGACCCTCAGTGGAAGCCTGAAATGAAATATAGTACCAAACTCTGCATATACTTTATTTTTTTCCTACACTTATATAACCTATGCTAAAGTTTAATTTACAAATCAGGCACAGTAAGAGATTAACAATAATAATAAAATAGAATAACATACTGTAATTAAAGTTACGCGAACGTGCTCTCTCACTGACTCTCTAAACATCTTACTGCACTGTACTCAATGCTGAGAGGACCTGCGGTGACAAACTGCCTGTGTGATGAGAGGAGGTGAGGTGAAGGACACAGACTGTGACGCAGCCTTAGGCTACTACTGACCTCAGGGCACATCAGAAGGAGGATCCTGAGATGGGGGGGTTAGCCACACAGCTGGCTAACCCTGGACAAAGGGATGATTCACATCCCAGGCAGGAAGGCATGAGACTTCATCATGCTACTCAGAACAGCATGCAATTTAAAACTTATGAATTATTTTTGGAATTTTCCAAGTAACACATTCAGATGGCACTTGACCACAGGTAACTGATAAGGATGGACTACTGTATTTTGTTATAGCAGCCCAAACAGACTAGGTCAAAGAGGAAGTATCAAAGAAAATTTAAAAAAAAATACACACAACTAAATAAAATTGAAATGACAACACGAGAGCATAAGCGAGATGCAGCTAAGGCAGTGCGGAGTGGGAAATTCGTAGCACTAAAGGCTTACATTAGAAAAGAGGAAATGGGCTCTGTACAGTGGCCCACGCCTGTAATCCTCACACTTTGAGAGGCCAAGGCAGGAGGATCACCTGAGGCCAGGAGTTCAAGACCAGACTAGGTGACACAGTGAGACCCCATCTCTACAAAAGGTAAGATGTGGTGGCACACACTTGTTGTCCTAGCTACTCAACAGACTAACGCAGGAGGATCACTTGAGCCCAGAAGTTGGAGGCTGCAGTGAACTATGATCATGCCTCTGTACTCCAGCCTGGGTGACAGAGTGAGATCCTGTCTCTAACCGAAAAAAAAGAATGAAAGAGAAAGGAAAGGTCTCAAATCAATAATACAAGTTCCTAGCTCAAGAAACTAGAATAAGAAGAGCAAAATAAACCCAAAGCAAGCAGGAGGGAAACAAGTATGGCTATAAAAGAGGTCCTTGTGAGGATGGAATTTTCTGTTCCTAGATTATGTAAGTGTCAATATCCTGGTATAGCGTTATGCTGTAGTTTTATAAGAAGCCACCACTGGGGAAACTGAGTAGAGTACCCAGGACCACTCTCTATAGTATTTCTTACAACTGCATGTTAATATACAATTATCTTAAAATAAAAATTTCATTTCTTAACATTAGTGTCACTAGAGTAGGTGAAACATTTTAAAATATACTTCACAGAAGATACTCGAATGGACAATAAGCGTATAAAAAATGCTCATGATTAGTCATTAGGGAAATGCATACTAAAACCCCAGTGCAACGGCACAACCTGTCCCCTTGAACGACCAGAATTAAAAAGCACAGCAATATCCAATACTGGCACAGACGCGGAGCCACGGGGACTCTCATGCGCTGCTGGTACGGACAGACAGCCACTCTGCACAACAACTGGGCAGTCTCTTATAAAGTTAAACACACTTTTATCTCATAACCCAGTAATTCCATGTCCAGCTAGTTAAGATAAATGACAACATCTGTCCACACAAATGAATGTTCACGGCAGCTTTACACATAATAGCCCCAAACTGGAAACAACCCAAATAATCATCAACAGATGATGCAGAAACAAATGTGGGCTACCCACACAATGGAATACTAAGCAAAAAAAAAATCTACACAACACGGATAATGTCACAAGTACCATGCTGAGTGAAGGAAGCGGATGCAGTCCTGACCGTGTGACCAGACGCACAGGGAACTCCAGAAAGCCAGCCCGCGTGCAGGGATGGGCAGCGGGCCGGGGAAGCCCTGGGCAGCAACCTGGGCAGGGGCATGGAGGTTATGGTCCAGCACACATTAGTTTAAACTCACCAAACTATACTCTTAAAACGTGTCTGCTTTATTGTATGTAAATTATACCTCAGAAAAGGCAGTTTTCTCAAAGATTCCAAATAAAAGTCTTCACTTTATACCCTGCAATGGCCACTAATCATTGCACCCTAGCAGAGACTGCTCTGAAAAGCCCAGATTTCACACATCTCTTCCCTCCTCAGAAAACTCCAAGGGCTCCCCAATTCACACAGAGCAAAACCCCTATTTATTAGTCAGCCGTTCAAGGTACCACGTGGCCCCTGGTACTTTTTCCAACCTGATCTCACCTTCCCACTGCACTGCACTCACATTCCACCCGGACACGTGGAACACCCCCTACTGCACTCGCCTCCGTCCCCTCCTCTTACACATTCCTGTCTCCCGGTGGGGAACCTGCAGCCTCAAAGCCACATGTGGCCCTCGGGATCCCCGAGTGCAGCCCTTTATTAAAAGGATTTGTTCTGTGAGGTGTGGATTCAGTCAAAAGGCCACACTCAAGGATCCTAAGGCACACGTGGCCCCTACATGAGGCCGCAGCTTCCCACCCCTGGATGGAACATTCCAAATTTCCTCAGAGGAGTCTCTTTCCCTCCCTCACCTGTTCTGCCAGTAACTTCTGCCCTTCTCTAAATAAAGCACCAGCCTCCTCAGCCTCTCACTACAGGTCTCTGTGTATGTGCCCGTTCCTGTCGCTATTTGCAGAGAAGCACGCTAAGGACCCCACCGTTCACAACATGATATTCAACTGAGCTAATGTAAGTTCGATTTTGAGTAGTTGAGTTAGAATTAACTGGGGGACAGTGAAGTGAACTAGTATGAAAAAAAGAGAGCTAGGTGGGAGCTCAGGAAAGAAGTCAAAAATAGAAATAGAAACTCAAAGACCACCAGCCCAGCATGGTGGCATGGCCTATAGTCCCAGCAACTCGGGAGGCTGAGGCAGGAGGGTGGCTTGAGCCGAGGAGTTGGAGGCTACAGTGAGCTATGATGACACCACTGCTCTCCAGCCTGAGCAACACAGTGAGACTGACTCCAAAAATAAAAAAATGCAAACATCATCTCTCTGTATGTGATAACAAAATCCATGAAAGTAGAAAACTCCATGAAATAAAGACTATAAATATCCCCAATCAAGGGTACCACCGCTGCCATGCACAGGCTCCCCATGCAGTCCAGGTGACTGTAACTCACCCTTGGCCAACTCCCATGTCTGTCAACCAATCCAGTTCTGTGGATTCTGCTTTTACAATATCTGTTGGCTCAACCTACCCTTTTCATCCCCCCTGCAAACAATCAAGGCAAGTCCTTGGCTCTTCAAGCCTAAACAACATCAGCTCAGATGTTGCAGCTGTCTATGGCCTCTGCCCACTCCAACCTGCAAAAAACATCTTCCCAGGCTTGCTCCCTCACCATGCCACTCCCCTACTTAAAAACCTTCCCAAGCACAAAGAAATCCCCAGCCAGCATGAACGCTGTAAACAATCTGGCCTCAGACTAGTTTCCAAACTAATCACCTACTATTTCAGTCCACAAATCCTCTGCCTCAACAAGGTTAATCTAATCAGCGCACCTGAAAACATTTCTCCTCTGCACAGTGCTGTGGCCAGATGACCCTCTGCTCTTGGGGCCTTACCCAAACCTTATCCATCCCTCAAAGCCTATGGCCCACAAAGTGTCCCAAGGACTTCGACCCACAGCGGCCCCTCTGCCTCTGCAGCACCAGGCACTGTGGTTTCCATCTGCTCAGCCAGCAGCTCTGTAGTGATGTCACACGGTCATTCTTTAACCATTGCATTATTTCATTTTCCTTTGTGTATGCCAGTATCTCATGGAGATTTTAAGCAACAAAGGAGATGGCAACATATAATTCTCCCCGCCTCTGTATTTCCTATAGTGCAAAAAAAAATTATGCACATGGTAGCTGTTTGATATTGCCTTCATCCTGGCCACCCTCGGACTAGATAAAAAATGACAGCAGGCCGGGCGCGGTGGCTCAAGCCTGTAATCCTAGCACTCTGGGAGGCCGAGGTGGGCGGATTGTTCTGAGCTCAGGAGTTCGAGACCAGCCTGAGCAAGAGCGAGACCCCATCTCTACCAAAAATAGAAAGAAAATTAATTGGACAGCTAAAAATATATA
>RJWJ010009472.1:0-49494 GCA_004363605.1 Indri indri
AAAAAAGAAAGAAAGAAAGAAAATGGTCTAAGCTTGCCTAAGAAATCCAGAAGTACTTTCAGGAGAATTCTACACATGTCGTTTTGGCCTCAGAGTCCTTGGCCGGTGGCAGGTTCTAGGTTGGAGCAAAATCCATGTCTACCCTGCAAATCTCTTCCAAGATGACACAGCCATCATGAGCAAGAGCAGTAACTGATAGTCAGTGCCTGTTGTCACTTTAAACACAGCGTGTTACTCCACACGAATACCGTGCGACGGTCCTCAGCATCTGAGGGACACACCTCCCTTTCAGTCACACCCTTTCCAACACATGCCAGAGGCAGGTGACGTGAATCAAAACTCACCGTAGAATCCTTCACTTGCTCAGAGGACCCTCTGCATCTACTGCAAAACGTCTTTTTTCTTCTCTCTTCTGTTCTGTATTTTCCCAAATTTCTACCCTGGCATGTACTATTCTTTCTAATTATAAAATAATTGTCAACTTTTTAAAAAACCATGTATATCTAATGACATAAAAATCCATCCAACCCATTTTTTAGTAAATATGGCTATGTTGTGACAATTTTATTTTGATTTTTAAAAATTGAGTCTCTTGAATTACTTAGGGCTTTGGGGTCATAGAGGATTAGCCACTGTCATATTCAAAAGGATGCATTTATTCCAGGCAAATCTTAATATTCTCCATCTTCTTCAGAAGCAGCTGTAGGAACCCCTAGAAGACTCTGAGTAATGTCCATCTAAAACACCTTTACTGAAACTTGATTCCTTGGGCCAGAGGAAGGTCCTTACTGTAGTTGATGGTACTAGGAGGGAAAAACATGAACAAAAATTAATGATAGTATATACATAATATAGACTATTTTCACATCATTAAAAAATGTAGCAGATCTGTATATATTAACAAGGTAAACTGTCCAAGTTAAATGCTGGTAAAGAAAAAAATTTAAGATACAAGACAATGTTAGTATGGATCTAGTTTTATAAAAGAAAAAAAAGAAACAAAAATCCAAGAAGATACACATCATACACGTTATTCATAGTTTTTCTTTTGAGTAGGCACAAGAATATGGGGTCTGTCACTTTCTTCTTTATCTCTCAATAACTTGTATTGAATTATTAGGGAAAACACAGATATTCTCATTTTGATAGAAATAAAATAAGAAAATATAAAAGTTTAAAAAATAAAAGGTTCTCTATTAACTAGTCACTTTCTCTTTCTCCTGACAGGAAAAGTAGAGCCATTAAATGGGCTCTAGAAAAACCACAGCTAAATATTTGTTTACGTTTCTGGCTCTCAAGCACACAAGAAAAGTAAAAGGGATATAACTGACTCCAGAGACTGGGAAGCTGGCAAAGGGTGTGTGCATGTTGGAGACGCCTAACAAGCCACAGCCAAAAGCACCTCAGAAACTCCTGACAGGAATGCTGTCGTGGGACACTGAGGCAGCAAGACTGAGGACCCGTCCACGGCAAATGGCACAATGGGTGTCTCTCGGCTCCCCACCCAGTGCTCTTCCTACAGCATGACACCCCATGGACCTGATCCCACAGACTCTGCTTTATTACACTTGGATAAAAGCTATTTCTACCCAAGGTAGGAAGGGGATAGACTAAAAGTACGAGAAACAAGTCCTGGTCAAAACCTCTCAGAAACAGGCTCCCTCGCCAGCTACGCACATGCTGGGTGAACCAGCTAGTCCACCTCCGACGGTCCCGCTCACGGTACCCCCAGGGCCTCCCTCCCTCCCTCCCTCGTCCATGGCTTCCCAGTCTGCAAGGGTGGCCGCCCCATCCAGGAGAAAATGAAAGGACAGCTTCCTCCACTTTCCCCTGCTGGCTACCCCACGTGTCCTGCGCCTATCCACCTCCTGGATAGAAACCACGAATGAAACAGTTTAGGGTTGCGTGCTGGGCACTAGCTGAACCTGGTCAAGAAGGCTAGAAAAATAACAGGACACAACAGATGCTCTGAGGAGACAGCTGTGGAATGCTAGAAAAATAAAATCAAGACAAACTGTCGAAGACAGTACAGAAAGTAGAAGAGTATAAAAACACATTCCCAATGGCTTTAGCCCAAACTCGTCTTCCCGAAGCCTTTTCTTACCAAGTAGATCTTCTCATGTACTGTTTCCAGGCATCACTGCCGGACTCCCTGCCACCGCCAGTGTGCTTCTCTCCTCCTAGAAAAGTACAGAATGATCTCACATCTTTCGAGCAGTTTCTTCCTGTGTGGGAACCTACTCAGTGTCACTGAAATGAAAACATCAAGAGGAGACCACAAGGCTGGGCACAGTGGCTCACGCCTGTAATCCTAGCACTCCAAGAGGCTAAGGTGGGACGAACACTTGAGGCCAGGAGTTCAAGACCAGCCTGAGCAACACAGTGAGACTCCATCTCTACAAAAAATAGAAAAATTAGCCAGGTGTGGTGGCACACACCTGTAGTGCCAGCTACTCAGGGGGCTGAGGCAGGAGGATTGCTTGAGCCCAGGAGTTTGAGGTTGCAGTGAGCTAAGATGACGTCACTCACCATGGCACTCTAGCCCAGGGTACAGAGCGAGACTCTGTCTCAAAAAAAAAAAAAAAAGAAAAAAGAGGGACCACAGCCACCTGACCACTTACTTTACATTTAGCCCACAGAGAACAAAACAGACAGAAAAAAGGAACTAAGAGGGAAAATAAAATATAAAGAATTAAGAGGAAATAGAAATACAAGAGTAAGAAAACCTTAAAAAAAAAAAGACTAAGGTTTTAAGAGTAGAAACCGCTAGACGGTGGAAACAATTTCATTTTCTTATTTATGTATATCTAAATATCCTACTTTTCTACTATATCTTTATCATTTTATAATAAAATATTTTAAATGCTATACTAATATCTTCAGAGAGGTTATAAGAAGGTAACGATTCCATAAACCAAGAAAAGGATACTATTAAAAAGTGTGCCATTGAAGTACAAGAAATAAGTCTTGGTGATGTTTTTAACAATAGCAGAGGGGAAAAAACTCAACAGAAGAATTAAAAGAAAAATTTGAGGAAATCTCTGACATAGATAACAAGAAGACTAAAGAGAGGGAAAAGAGGAGGAAAAAGATAACAAAATTAGACAATCAATCTTCAAGAGACTACATTCAAATGATAGGAGTTCTAGAAATTAAAATAGAGAAACAGACAGGGGAAATCATCAAAAAAAAAACCTCTCAAAAGAAAACTAAGCCGGGCATGGTGGCTCACGCCTGTAATCCTAGCACTCTGGGAAGCTGAGGCAGGAGGATCGCTCAAGGTCAGGAGTTGGCCAGCCTGAGCAAGAGCGAGACCCCGTCTCCACTAAAAATAGAAAGAAATTAGCTGGACAACTAAAAATATATATAGAAAAAATTAGCCGGGCATGGTGGCACATGCCTATAGTCCCAGCTCCTTGGGAGGCTGAGGCAGGAGGATCGCTTGAGCTCAGGAATTTGAGGTTGCTGTGAGTTAGGCTGATGCCACGGCACTCTAGCCTGGGCAACAGAGTGACACTCTGTCTCAAAAAAAAAAAAAAAGAAAACTAACCAAAACTTCCTAGAACTCAAAACCATGAGTCCCAAGACACTAATGAGGCCACTGATTGTCCCAAAAAATCTTAATGAGATCGCCATTGAGGCACATCATTATGAAATGTTAGAACTAAATAGTTGACCCAAAAATTTCTGAAAGAGGAGAAAAAAACAATCTGAAGTCAAAATAGAAATAGACTTTTCAACTGCAATACTGAAAACCATAAGACAAATGAGTAATGGCTTCAAAATTCTGAGGACAAATTATTACAAACTGTGCAGAAAAAGCATAGAAGGTACAGTCAGTCCTCACGCAATGTCATCAGTAAGTTCTTACAAACTACAACTTTCAATGAAATGATGAATAAACAAAACCAATTTTACCAGGGGCCAATTAATACAAACAAAAGCTAAGTTCCAGCAGCATATTTCTGGTCACAGAAACATCACCACACTTCTTAAATAAAGACCCCAAACACTTCTAATGTTATCTGAGGACCTGCTGTATAGCAGGCTGCCCTGTAAGATCGCTGGCATCTGAAAACTTGGGTGGTAAACAGTACCCCCGATACTAATATAAAACTTTCCTTAAATGGTAAGGGTGGCTCACTGAGCCTAAACTTTTTTTTTTTTTTTTTTTGAGACAGAGCCTCACTCTTTTGCCTGGGCTAGAGTGCCGTGGCGTCAGCCTAGCTCACAGCAACCTCCAACTCCTGGGCTCAGCGATCCTCCTGCCTCAGCCTCCCGAGTAGCTGGGACTACAGGCATACGCTACCATGCCCGGCTACTTTTTTTTTTTTTTCTATATTTTTAGTTGTCCAATTAATTTCTATTTTTAGTAGAGACAGGGTCTCACTCTTGCTCAGGCTGGTTTCAAACTCCTGAGCTCGAACAATCCACCCGCCTCGGCCTCCCAGAGTGCTAGGATTACAGGCGTGAGCCACCGCGCCCGGCCAACCCTAAACTGTTTTTGTACAACAATGACATTTATGCTCAACACCTGCTTTTCTTCTGAGAGTCTGGAATTTGGGTATGTGCTAGGCAGAGGGTGCCTACATGACCAGCCCCCAGTAAAAGCCTTGGGCACTGAGTCCAATGAGCTTTGCTGGCAGACAACATTTCACACATGTGGTCACAACTCATTGCTGGAGGAATTAAGCACATCCCGTGTGGCTCCACGGAAGACTCTTAGACGTCTGTGCCTGGTTTCCACCGGACCTCACTCCATGTAATAATGTCGTATCACATGTTTAGAAGATACAGGAAAAGAGAAGGAGGGTTTAGAAAGATTATCATAATAGAGGGTTGATACATAATGTCTAAAGCTGTCAAGGAGATAGCAGTGAAAGCACACTATTTAGAAAAACTGAGATAAATTCAAGGTAAATTCACTTTTTTTAGTCTGAAGAATCTCAAAGCAGCCTTTTGGGAAAAAAGCATGGGCAGAACTGCTTTTCCATTAGGAGACTTTCTCAAAATTCTTGAAATTAACAAGGAAAGTTTAAACCAAGAACAGTCAAATGGAGAAAGTAGGCATGGGTTGGAAAGAGGGATTAGATGCCTATAGAAGGAGCAGACAGACACTCTTACATTCAGGCAACTGGACAGAGGTGAGACGCTGGACTGAACACAGACTTTTGGCAAAGTCTTTACACCGAATAGTAATTGCAGTGCTTGGTCTAAAAATATTAATATAAAAGAATGTCACTGAGTATATAAACTTTTACAGGTATTAATACGTATTTGTTTTGTTTCTATATCTAAAAACAAGGCAATCTGTTTTTACTATACTTTGGATCATTTATTATTATTTTTATTTTTTAGACACAGGGTCTCACTATGTTGCCCACACTGGCCTTGAACTCCTGACTCCAAGCAATCCTCCCACCTAGGCCTGCCGAGTAACTCGGACTATAGGCATGTGCCATTGCACCCAGCCTTGATCATTTTTAACAAGTAAAACTTAATAAAAAATTGCTGGGAAGAGTTTTTTTTTTTAAACTATTACCAAGTTTAAGCATTAATGACACATAGCTAATTAAGAGCAATTAGGAGCAGGGCCCAGTGGAAAGAAACAACTTAGTATTCTATCTAGTGAACGATAATATGTTTAACACTTATTATGCCTGCTTTGCAAATTAAAATCAGAATATTTCATGTAAAATGCTCTGGCTTTGAAGCAGGGATCCTTAATCTTTTGGGGTCTTAGATCCTTTCCCCAGAAAACAGATGCCACCATTTCAAGGGTTCGCATATCTCAAGTTAAGAGCCTCTGCTCTGATCTGACGCTGCATCTGAGAAGAAAATGCAGGACTCTGGATGATAACTTTGAATACGGAATATAAGCTCTTTCAGGCATGCTAGATCAAAAAAGGTTATTTCAGAATGTAAGTAGTGTTTCTGTTTCTTGGTCAAGTCTTTCTAAAAGTTACTACTGCTTTTCCTTTGCTGCCCAACATGAAAAAGGAGAAACGATTTTCTACATACCAAATGCGCCTCCAATCTCAGCACCGCTCGTTGGAATATTGACGTTTACGATGCCACAGTCAGATCCTTTAGGTCTGTGTAAGAAGGGAGGCATGGCGAGAGCAAGGGACAGAAGATTAAAACAAAATAAAAATGAACACAAATAAAAAACCTGAACACAAACTCAAAAGATTCTCAATGCTAAAAAATGGATTTTCAACTAGATGGCTTCATTCTTTTAAAGTCCACTCACCACATAAATCAGAATTATATATATTTTCAAAATAGACAAATAAAGTTGTACCCAAGCCAGCGGAAGATTCTACCCAAATCTTTGGTGAAAATGCTACTTGAAAGTCCCTGTTTTACTTCATTATTCCATGCAAAGACCTCTTCTTCATTCTGAAAGGACAGACATTGGAAGCTGTTAAATGTTATAGTGTTCAGACCGAAGTTCACTGATGTTATTAAACTCATTTCTTAAGATGTACCAGTATAATTTTAGTGCACAAAAAAAAATACTAAAGAGTCAACAGCTTACTAATTGTGTTTCTCATAATTTGGACCATACATAATAAGTAAAACATTTGGTGTTTCCCCTCTAATTACACTTTGGGAAACAAAAGATTAGTATATTCTTCCCTCCATTCAAGATACTATATATAATGGCTAATATTTATCCAGTGCTTATTGGCTGCAACATACTAATCTAAGCACTTACCATGCATTCAGTTATTTAACCCTCACCCTATAACACAAGCTTTATACTCTCCACAATTTATAGACTGGGCGACTGAGGCCCAGAGAGGCTAAATAATTTGCTTAAGAGCTCACAGTCACACACGCATGCGCACACACACACACAATACGAAACACGAAATTATACTCTCTAGTCCCTATATATGAAACAATGAGAGACAATTTAAAGCAAGATATAAAGAAATGCAATCATATAGTTGCAACGAGGTACAATTTTCACTATCCTTTAACTGTGAATAATGGCATATTCAAATCTTGATTCAATCTCTGCAGTTGCAAAACTAATCCTAAATATTTGCAGGCAAGGATAAGACCTATCTTATGCTAGGGAATGAGACCTTCTAATTATCTTCACCTTTTAAAACCTGCACGGCCTGTCCTCTACTGCGGTTTGTAACTGTAGGTCTTTAGCTCATTTTGTCTGCTGACACATACACAGCACTCAGACCATCAAATCACCCAGTCCCCATGTTTAGGAGAAGCTGCCTCTGGCCCACCCAGCTCAGAATAAGGTTACACGAGATGAGGGCCACATACTCCATAAACTCCAACGCTGTCCACTGCCCAGCCCAGCTTCCCTGGCAGCTAACTTGGCATGCTTCATAGTTTTCAAGTGTTATCTCATCAGATTTTATTCTGAACCTTCAAATTTCTACTACTCACATGACTTTCTAAAATCTTCCTAAAGGCTAATTGAGTAAAATTTAATACACCTTCATTTTCCCCGTCTTATCATTTATTTCAACATGAGACAAGAGAAAGGAGAAACAGGATCCATTTTTACCTTGAATTTAAAGACGTAGAGAATTGGAGCAAAAGTCTCTGTGTGCGCAATGGACGCGTCATGGGCGAGGCCCGTCACGATCGTCGGTTCTACGTAATTTCCAGGGCGACCCATAACCTTACACACAGAAATGAAATAAAAACAAGGAAAGCACTTTGTTTTCTAGTACTTGGGGTCAGGGGACGCAATCTTTGCCTATACTTATGAGAAAAAAATAAACAGCATTTATAGGTGAATTATTTCTCCAAAATAACTTCCTCTCATGAATGAAACTTGTCCCTTCCTCCTATTGGTTCTAATTTAGTTGGTCAGAGGGAAACAGAGAAAAGGCAGAGTGAGGGATGGAGAGCCATACCAGGTGTCACACCAAGTTACACTGAAAAACGCTGTTGCAAGTGGTTATCTTAAAATTTATGTCATCTTAAAATAGGAAATCTACACCCATTGTATGATAGATTGTATCCCCCCAAAATCCCATAAATTGAAGCTCTAATGCTCAATTCGACTACGTTTGGAGATACCACCTTTAAGGAAGGAATTACAGTTAAATGAGGTCATAACGGTGGGGGCTTAATCCAATTATAGGACAAGGGTCCTTATCAGAAGAAGAAAAGACACTGGAGATGTCTCCCCCCATCTCCGGAAAAGGTCATGTGAGGACATGGTGAGAAGCAGCGTCCACAAGCCAGAAAGAGAAACCAATCCCACCAACCAATCCCATAATCTTACACTTCAAGCCTCCAAAACTGTGAGAAAGTGAATTTCTGTTGTTTAAGCCACCAGCCTGTGGTATTTCGTTATGGCAGTCCATGCAGACTAACACACATTACACAAAACCAAAAACTCCAAAGGGGTATGCTACAGACACACTTTTAGTTTTGCACTGCGGCAGTATCATAGCCCATGAGGTTTATCCGGGGTGCTACTATTGCGAATAGACACTCTCTTAACCAACCTCATGCAACCAAATTACTAGATCTCCACTTAACTAACAGCTGCCTTTCCTCCTACAAAATATTCTGGTGCCCACAGGAAGTGGCTTTGGCTGGTGGGTGACTCCCCAGCATGCCCCATGATTCTGCTCTCACCCTGAGCTATATGTTTACCAGAGTCAACTACATTTACTCTTGTGAACTAAAATAAAATTTTAAGGCTCACCCGCCCACCGGCTGACTAAATGGACCCCCTCGTGGCCAAAGGAATATCCTAAAACCAAATTGCCTGCCAGGAGGAAGGAGGTCAGACATGGCTTATCATGTGCCCCCCTCCCTTGTTGGTGACATCCTTTGTAACCCATTAACAGGCCTAAGGCTACGCGAAACAAATCTGCAGGTCCTCAATTTACACAACAAATCTGTCCAGTGGCTTATCTCTGATAAAGAGCTCCTTATGTTGAAAAATTCCAAGCCTTTAGACAAAGCTTCATGTCTTTAACCAATTACAAGCCAAAGAATCTTTAAACCCACCTATAACCTGTAAGCCCCCAGTTCGAGATGGCCCACCTTTTTGGGCCAAACCGATGTATGCCTCCCACGTATTGATTTATGACTTTACCTGTAACCCCTGTCTCCCTGAAATGTATAAAACCAAACTGTAACCCAACCTCAGCGAGTCCACTTGCTCAAGGCCTCTTGGGCGTGGCTCCGGGTCGTGGTCCTCAAATTTGGCTCAGAGGAAATCTCTTTAAAATTGCTTTACAGAGTTTGGTCTTTTTTTCTGTTGACTCCACTCTCAATCCTGTGCATGGCAGCTGTACTTGTTATTGTAATGCCATATTGCATTACGTAACATATAAATATTACACAAAGAGAAAAAAGCTATTTCCATCAAGGTTAAGTTGAATGCTGTAGACAAAACCCATTATAAGAAAAAAATACACAAATACACATACACACCTTTGTCCAGTTAGATGTGGGTGTACCAACGTTAAGAAAGATCCTGCTCTCAGATTGCTTTGCAAGAGACTCAAGTCTCAGTGAATTTTAAATTAAGTGAAACTAAATTATAGATAATAATACATTATAGGTATGGCTTATGCAAATACGAAGACGACAAATTCCTATTATACATGAAAGAAAACATCTGGGCCGTACACAAATTTTATTATATGAGCTAAATTAAGATAAAATTTGGTATCTATTTTTTTGATTCCCTGTCTTAACTGACTTTCTAAAATAACCAATTCTAACTGCTCCAAATACAAAGTCTTCTACTGTACCATGAAAAGGTGGTCTCCTTTCCATACAAATTTTAGGGACCCAATTCCAAGTCAATCAAGACTCTTGAGTTTCTTGTGTGTCCTCCCAGAAACGTCTCATGCATTTTTCTGTTGTCATTCTTTTAAAATGTTTATTTCCTCTTATAATAGATGAAAAAAGAAGGATGTCAGAGACCCTTCCCTACTTTACCCAGAGCCCTGCTTGTGTCCAGGGGAAAGAAAGGAAATAGCTATCACAACTGATCTCAGAGCTTTCCTTACCTTGCCCCCATAGACCACTGTGCCACCTTCTTTCTTTGCTTCCTCCACTGCTCCAAGAAACATGCTCACTGCCTGTTTGGTGTGGAGTGGCCCATGGAGAACGTTAGCTGGAGAGAGAAAAGGAATGCTCTTCATCTTGTAGTGGGAAGGCAGCCACAGATGATATGCAAATGAGTGGGTATGGCTTTGTGCCCATAAACTAACAAAAACAGGAAGGGCCAAATCTGTTTGCCAATCCCTGGTTTGAGGAACAGCTGTCAATTAATCAGAACACTGCACTCAAAACACAGGATCAGTTGATTCATTACAGCGTGACCGTTCTCTAGGAGCGTCACAGTCTCAGTACTGGCGTGCAATTCAAGGGGAGACTGACGCTGCCCTGTTTTATGACTGCTGGAAATTAGAGCACCGATAGGGACCCAGGGACAGAGGAAGAGTAAGATTTAGGCAGGGCTCTGTGAGGAAGTGGCACATTAGCAGAGCCAGCCACAGAAGAGCTGGGTAAGGAACAGCAGGACAGAGCCTGTGTGCCTGGAGCGCTGAGAAGGCTGGAGGGGGCGCAGCTCAGGAAGCAAGAGGTAAATGCATGCAGGAGGGGGTTGCTTGGAAGGCAGGCAGGGCCGGGGCAGACCGCAGACCACGAAGGATTGGGAGCCTGCTGAAGAGGGAATCGAGAGGAATCTAGGTTTTAGTCTAAAAGCAATGGGAGGTCACTGGAGTGTCTTAAGCAGGAGAGTGAATTATCTGATTGCATTTTAAAATCACTCTGGCCACTGTGGAAGGCAGCAGTGGATGCAGGGAGGGTAACCTTCCAAGAGAGGGTGGGTGGTGGCTTGGATGAGGGTAACAGTAGTGAAAGGAGAAAAGCTCACCAAATCTCATCCCGCTAAACAGCTCCTGCTCTCACCCGCCAGCCAACACGAAGCGCCCACAGTCCTCACCTAGGAGCAGGTGTCATCCCAAACGCCCAACACTCTGTTTCATGTGCCCTCGGGCCTCCCGGCAAAAGGAGAAAAACCTCCAGAACTCAGAAGATCAGAAACACTTTTACCACCACCTGTCACAAAGGAATATCTTTGAAAACAGAACCAGATACTCACAGTCCCACGGGTTCCCAACGCGAATCTGTGCATAGGCCTTTTTAAGTCTATTTACAACCTCATCGTGGATGCTTTCGTGTAAAAACTAAGTGAAAAAAGAAACACGCAAGGGAATAGTAAAATAAATGTACAAATTTTAAAGCAATGAATAATTTTCTTAATAGTGCTGATTAATAGTTCTGAATAGTTATTGAAATATAATCTCTGAAAACAAGCAAACAGAAGTGAATTTTTAATTATATATTTTCTAATTTTACTATTAACTATTAATACATGAAGATAATTTCCTCTAGGTAGACATTAGAATAAAATTGTAAGTCATATCTTTATCAAGTTCCTATGAGATCTATTTGGCTAAGTGTCACAAATCCATTATTCCTGTTTTTGTTTTAGAGAATTCTATGTCTTAATTAGCAGAGGGCCTCAGGTGCACCTGTCCCACACTGTAACCCCTGCCTGAACACAGAGCAACAGTCATGGCCACTGTGGGAAGCCACATACACTTAGGCTCAGGCCACATGGGTCTCCAGAGTGAGGCTCTTAATCAGACAAGGGTGACCTTTGCACTCTGGGTAGTTGTGAGGTCTGTGCTATGTTCTCAGTGGCAGAGGTGAACTCGCCAAACCATCCATTCTCTGGGCTGACATCCATTCTCCAGGTGACAAATGAATTGACATTATGTCAATGGAGAACTAGTCATGGAGAGGCCCATACTACTGGAATTTTGTTTTATAGATTCCACTAATTGTCCCTATGGAAATCAACTTGGGCAATGACTAGCAGTATCCATTAATATCTAGCATTAAATACAAATCATGGCTATGTATATTTGCCCCAAGACAAAAAGGAAAAATAAAAGTTGGCTGAACAGAGAAATGTTTGGCTTTCATATCATTTCATATTTTAACATGTGATTAAGGGTATAATCATTTGGAGTACCCCTGTTTCTTCCTTTGCTTTAATGTAATGTTTAATGTAATTTAATGTTTATGGTAAATGAATTTAATAAATTATAAATACTTTATGAATATTGTGTCAGATTTTTTGAGGACTTCAGCTGAGTAATGTAAAAATAAAGATTTTCATTTGTTGCAAAACACAGGAAAACATAAATATGAAAAGTGTGAGAAAGGTAAAGACTGAATTTTCATACATCTTTTATCTTGTTCTAATTAGATTATGTTAATCTTATAAAGAATTTGTACATACTCATTGTGAATGAGGGCAGAAACCCAAAGCCAATGGCTCTGTAATTCAACTTTTTTGAATTACAAAAGGAAAATTCAACAATAAAAAGTGGCAAATGTACCCAACCAAAACTTATAATACAGTTATACCACAGTTTTCTATACCGTTAAGTCATGAAAATCCAGGTTGTACATCACATTAAACTGAAATCCAGCTCAATATTAGAGATTAAAATTCCCAAACCCCACAATGAAGCTAAACCACATCTCCTTATATACACTTAATATTCATCTTTCCTATATGTACGTATGCAGACTATACATTTATATAGAAAGAACACACGCACACCCAGAGTCATTTGCTTTTTCAATAAATCATGTCACTTTAAGACTTGAGGCCAAAAATGTAAATCTTTAAAATGTGTTACTACTTAAAATGTTTTTATAAAAGAGCAAGGCTACCTTTCAGCTAAATGTTTTAGAATTTTTCAAGTTTTTACCTTGTTTTATTCTGTAAGTGACACCGGACTTTGTCCATATGGTTCTAAGAGTAGGACTGAAAACAGGTCTCATCTCCAACCAATGGGCAGTGAGATCCCTGTTAGCTTGGGGTAGGAAAAAAGGCAGATCACTGGTAGATTAACAACATCTGCCATAAGCACAGAAGGGAGACTAAAGACCACGTATCTGCAAGCCACGTCTAGGGCAGGCATCGTTCTAGCAATTCTTCTAAGACACCTCCCTAATAGCAGAATTTGTTTAAAAAGTGATATTTGAAGAGCAGGACAATCTCACGCACCCATGCAGACAAACTCACCAGCCGCCTCGCAGTGGTGCACCTCTGGCCAGCCGTCCCTACGGCGGCAAAGAGAGCCGATGGAACTACTAAGCCGAGGTCCGCATCCTCGAAAGCTTAGAGAAGCACAAACATGCCCGTCAATGGAGCAAAGTAGGCAGACAAGGACCTTATTAACTGGTATAAAACAATGCCTTTAAAAAGTGTGACACATGTACCCATCAATACGTAAAATATTATATATCAATAAAAGAAAAAATAAAATAAGTACAGTAAGAGAATGTGAACACTATTGCTGTAAAGTAAGCATATTAACATCTCAGAGACATAGACACATGTGTCAGGGGAGAAGCACACTTTTCTTCTAGGGAAGATTATATGAAAATAAAGCAATGAAGGCCGGGCGCGGTGGCTCACGCCTGTAATCCTAGCACTCTGGGAGGCCGAGGCGGGCGGATCGTTCTGAGCTCAGGAGTTCGAGACCAGCCTGAGCAAGAGCGAGACCCCGTCTCTACCAAAAATAGAAAAGAAATTAATTGGACAGCTAAAAATATATATAGAAAAAAAAACAGCCGGGCATGGTGGCACATGCCTGTAGTCCCAGCTACTCGGGAGGCTGAGACAGTAGGATTGCTTGAGCCCAGGAGTTTGAGGTTGCTGTGAGCTAGGCTGACGCCATGGCACTCACCCCAGGCAAGAGAGTGAGACTCTGTCTCAAAAAAAAAAAACAAAAAAAAACAAACAAAAAAAGAAAATAAAGCAATGAGCTCTATGAGCTTTACCCAAGCACAGAGGTAAACTGAGGCTCTCAGTCCTCTGACCTCTTCATCGTCCATCTTTCAGCTCCTGACACTGACTGAGACTCCTCTGAATTTGCCTGCAGTCTCATCCCGTGGCCTATTTTAAGGTCAGCTTCTCTGGGCCCATAGATCATTAGAGAGGACAACGTACCCCTCTGACCATGGCCTCGCTAGCAACACCTGAGCACTCGCTTGTATCAGGAGATTCCCTGTTGTCGCCCTACAGAAACTTCTCCAAATCTTTGAAACACCTCTGCTCTCCACTCCTGCTCTGGATGACCTCACCTCATGGAAAAAAATGTCAAAGCACTCCATCCAAGGCCCTTTGGCACTTCCTCAGTGCAAAATCACTTCCAAGTTCCTCTCTACTTTTATCTATTCCTTCCTGCACCTCTGTTCTCAGAAGGAAAAATTAGCATAATCTTTACAAAGTTAATCTTTCCACTTATATTATTTGAAATTCCTCCCTTCTTATACCTTCTAGAAACTTACAATCACAGTTCCCTCCTAACGTCCATGTTGCCCTTGCCAAGCCTCCTCAGGCTAGCATGATGGTTGAGAGGGTAGTTGGCGCAAACGGACCAGAGTGTTTATCCATCTCCACCATTTTTTTAGTTGTACTATTTTAACCTTTATGCCTCAGTTTCCCCATCTGTAAAATGGGGTAATGATGCCTGCAGTACTAACAGATAGTAGCAAGGAGTTAAGGAAAGATCTGTGCTCTGATGCCAGGTTGCTGATACAAAGGTCAGCATTCATCACTTGCTACCTGTCACTTCAGATACACAATCATTTTAAGTCTCAGAGTAACCTTCAATAAGATTAATAATGGTATCTACTTCAGAAGTTTGTTGCGGGCATTAAATGAAATAATCCATACAAAACAGCCGAGCACAGTCCCTAGCAGACACCAGTGCTCACTAAATGCTAACCACATGTTTCAATGAAGTCTCTCTTTAGATTAGAAGTTCATTTGGAATGAACCTTTCACCATATACTTTTTATATCTCTGGTATAAATATCTAGGCATTTAAACATCATGATGATGATGATGAGATGGCAATATAGAAATTAGCAAGCTTTGCTTTTTATCGCAAAAGCCATGCTTCTATTAGATCTCAACCTACTGATTTTCACTACATTACCCAGAAGTTAGACTATTTCCTTTTGTTACAAATTCAAACAATTAAAAAAGAGAATTAAGCAATCTCTTTTTTTTTTTTTTTTTTTTTTTTTGAGACAGAGTCTCTCTGTTACCTGGCTAGAGTGCTGTGGCATCGGCCTAGCTCACAGCAACCTCAAACTCCTGGGCTCAGGCGATCCTCTTTCCTCAGCCTCCCGAGTAGCTGGGACTACAGGCATGTGCCACCATGCCCGGCTAATTTTTTTCTATATATTTTTAGTTGTCTGGCTAATTTCTTTCTATTTTTAGTAGAGACGGGGTCTCGCTCTTGCTCAGGCTGGTCTCCAACACCTGACCGTGAGCGATCCTCCCTCCTCGGTCTCCAAGAGTGCTAGGATTACAGGTGTGAGCCACCACGCCTGGCCTGCAATCTCTAAACCTACAGGTAAGTGATTAAAGAAAAAAAAAGCTTTAAAGAAGTGTCCATTCCCAATATAAAAGCATTCAATAATCCACCAAAGACAGAATCATATTTTTGAAGTCTAAAGGAATGATCGAGTCACATAAGAGTTACTTAGTTATTCTAGAGAAACACGTGACCAGTTTTCAGAAAAGAGGAGGAAAAACAAGAAATAATGCCACACCACAATGGAAGTCTCACTCAGTTTCCAGGCCCCGGGTAACATTTCCCAAACATGAGTACGTTTTCTTCTTAGTCATCTCTGCCTTCAAACCAAGCTTCTGTTCTGTCTCACAAGTAAAATTTCTCAACATGGGAATTAGGTCCCAGGCACACGCAGCACAGAAGGGATGAACTCATAAACAAGTTCTGTGTATTCAGGACGGCTACTGAGGATATTGTGAACAGAAAACAAACAACAAAAATAGTGGTAGCCTTACCAATAATGGCATTGTTTCCTCCAAGTTCTAACAAGCTTCTCCCTTTTAAAAAATCATAAACACAAATTAATGACTATTTTAGTATTTACTGTACCTGCTATCATTAGGATAGGTCTCAAATTATAGCCTATCCCAATTGTTTTTTGATTGATTTTCTGATTTATAAAGTACCACAACTATTGCATCAATGTCGAGTATCTTGATTTTGATCATCATAACCATGGTTGTGTGAGAGACTGTCCATGTTCTTGGGAAATGCAGTGAAATATTTAGTGGCAAAGGGGACACTGTGTCTCCAACGTACTCCCAACAGTTCAACCATTACACGCACCCACGATGTGTGTGCGCATGCACGTGTATGTTGCTGGAGGGAGAAAGTGATAAAGCAAGTGTAAGCAGTTGGTGAATTTGATTAAAGGGTATATAGGGACTCGGTGTTAGTCTTATAACTTTAAATATGAAATTATATAAGAAAAAGAGGAGTGTAAAATGGGGCAGCCACAGCCACTGTGGAAAATGATACGGTGATCCCCCCAACAAATTAAACATAGAATTACCACATGATCCAGCAATTCTATCTCTGGAATGTACTGAGAAAAAGTATTACGAGCAGGAACTCTAACATATCTATACACCCATATTCATGGCAGCACTATTCACAATAGCCAAAAGGTGGAAGCCACCCAAGCATCCAGCAACAGAGGAATGGATAAAGAAAATGTGGTGTATACATACAAGGGAATATTACACAGCCTTTAAAAAGAAAACCTTGTCACATGCTACAACATGGATGAACCTTAAGGACGTTATGCTAAGTAAAATAAACTAGTTATGAAAGGACAAATACTGTAAGATTCCACTTATATGAGGTTATCTAAAGTGATCAAAATAATAGAAATAGAAGGCAGTTGCCCAGGGCTGGGGAGAGGGGGGAGGAAGAATCAGTGTTTAACGGGTATAAAGTTTTAGTTTTGAAAAATGAAAAGGTTCTAGAGATCAGGTATACAACCATGTGAATGTACTTTACACTACCAAACTGTGTACTTAAAAATAATGGTTAAGATGGTAATTTTTATGTTGTGTTCCCCCCCATAAAAAAAAAAAAAAAAAAGCGTGGTCCATAAGACCACCACAAAATCCCTCCCTACAATTTGGTATAGTGTCTTCCAGTCTTTTCCTTGTGCATTTACATTTGATTAAGATTATATTTTCTAATTAATTTTACTTTATTTTCTGATTAATGTCTTACACATTTTCCATTACATTATTAAGAGCTGTTTAAAATTCTAAAAAACCACTCCACAGTATTCCATCATGATAGCACACTAAATTCTATTTAGCTACTTGTGTTAATATATTCATAAACGGTGTTGAATATATTCATTGTTGACAATCTACTTAGGTCAGGGCCAGAGGGTATGAATATTAGGGCTGCTTATATACATCGCCAACCTGCATTCCAGAAAAGTTATACAGCAGGTTATGAATGCCTTTCTTACCTTGCTCTCCCCAGCATAAAGACATGAGGTTTGCCTCAGTTTTTGAGATATGTTTACTATCGATCTTTTGAACATAAATTTCTTTAAGTGCACTTCAAAATCAGCTTCTACGTAAGAACTTTTGTGATACCAGACGTGTGTGCGTGACAGGTGTGTAAGAGAATATGTTCTCATTTCCATCACTCTGCAACAGTTAGGCATCAAGTGGGTACTAATTATGAAGGATGGCCGTTATTACCCAAATCCAGCAAGTGCTACACCAGCTCTAGTCTCTGTTGTAATAGTTGATTTAATGACAGCTTGCTCACTATAGCATAGCACTATGCTAGGCACTAAGAAGAAAAAGAAGGAACTAGAAGCTTCTATGCCTGGTATCAGCTTCTCCTGTGTGGCTGCAGGTGATATTTGGCAGACAAGGAAGGACCTATACTTTCTACATCCTTCCAATTCTCTATCAGTTGCTCTCTAACCCCACTCTTAACCACGAATCCCCTCTAAGAAAAGCATCTATAACTTAAGACAGGCAGACACATTTAAAAAATTATACTACTACTAATGATACTACTTAAGCAAGAAGAAACTACTGCTTTCAGGAAGAAGAAGAGGAGAAGGATGAGAAGATGAAATAAAATCTGCTACTGGGAGGACTAGAACTAATGATGTTGACCATCTTTTCCTGTGCTAATTGGCCATTTGAGATTTCTACTCAAATCCATCGCCCTTTGTTCTTTTTTTTTTTTGGAGACCAGGTCAAGGCTAGCTATAATACAGTGGCAACATCATAGCTCGCCACAGCTTCAAATTCCTTGGCTTAAGCAATCCTCCTGTGTAGCTGGGACTTCAGGCACACGCCACTGTGACCAGCTAATTTTTTATATATTTTGAAGAAATGGGGAAAAAGAAGAAAAAAAAAAAATTAGAAATGGGGGTCTCATTATGTTACTCAGGCTCGCTTCAAACACCTGGATTTTCAAACGATCCTCCCACCCAACCACCCAAAGTACTGGGATTACAGGTGTGAACCACCACACCCAGCCCAGCATCCATTTTTTAATTGGGTTATTTATCTTTTATATTGTTGAACCTTTTTTTTTTTTTTTTTGAGACAAGAGTCTCACTCTGTCGCCCAGGCTAGAGTGCCATGGCATCAGCCTAGCTCACAGCAACCTCAAACTCCTGGGCTCAAGTGATCCTCCTGTCTCAGCCTCCTGAGTAGCTAGACTACAGGCATGCAGTACCATGCCCGGCTAGTTTTTTCCATTTTAGTTGCCCAGATAATTTCTTTCTATTTTTAGTAGAGACAGGGTCTTACTCTTGCTGAGGCTGGTCTCAAACTCCTGACCTCAAGCAATCCTCCAGCCTCTGCCTCCCTGAGTGCTAGGATTACAGGCATGAGTGAGCCGCACCCAGCCAACATACTGTTAACTTTTAAGAGTTCTTTATATATTCCAGAAACGAGTTCCTTATCAGGTATGTACTTTACAAATATTTTCTGCCATTCTATAGATTGTCCTCTGCACTTTTTTCCCGGTGTCCTTTGAAGCGCAAATGTCTTTAATTTTGATGAAATCTAATTTATCTATTTTTGTTGTTGCTTCTGTTGTCTGTGCTTTAGGTGTCATATCTAAGAAACCATTGCCTAACCCAAGGTCACAAAGACTTATTCCTATAATTCCTTCTAGGAGTTTTATAGTTTTAGCTCTTACATTTAGGTCTCCAATACATTTTGAGTTCAGTCTGTGTACAGGATGCAATAGGAGTCTAGTTTCATACTTATGCATGTGAATATGCATGTCATGTCAGTCTCACTTGATAAAAAGACTATTCTTTCCTCACTGAAATGTCTTGGCATCCTTGTCAAAAATAAGGTGACCATAAACCTAAGGGTTTATTTCTGGACTCTCAGTTTTACTCCATTGATCTTTATGTCTGTCCTTATGCTGGTACCACACAGTCCTGACTACTGCAGTTTTGCAATAAATTTTAAAATTGGCAAGTGAGAGTCCTCCAATTTGTGCTTCTTTTTCAAGATTGTTCTGGCCATTTGCATGTCCATATGGATTTTAGGATCAACTTGTCAATTGTTGCAAACTGTGACAAAACAGGCAGTTGATGGGGATTGCATTGAATCTGTAGATTACTTGGACATTACTGATATCTTAATATTAAATTTTCCAAGAAATGAAAATAGGAAGTTTTTCCATTTAGTCAGGTCATCTTTAATTTTTTTTCACAATGATTGGTAGTGCTCTGTGTGAAAAACTTACTTCTTTTGTTTAATTTATCCCTAAGTATTTTATTCTTTTTGATGCTACTGTAAATGGAATTGTTTTCTGAATTTCATTTCTAATAGTTTTTCATAAACTTGCTTTTTAAAAGCAATGCCTACATAGTAAAATGGCTGGCAGATTAACTAGTCAAGTCTCATCTTATGCTGGGGTTACAGTCTAAATTCAGCATAATAGCCGAAAATTGATGGTCAATGCTATTCTTGAAAAATTTAAAAGTCAGCCATGGCTGGGCGCGGTGGCTCACGCCTGTGATCCTAGCACTCTGGGAGGCCGTGGCAGGTGGATCACTTGAGGTCAGGGGTTCGAGACCAGCCTGAGCAAAAGCAAGAGCCCGTCTCTACCAAAATTAGAAAGAAATTAGCCGGACAATTAAAAACATAAAAAATTGGCTGGGCATGGTGGCACATGCCTGTAGTCCCAGCTACTCAGGAGGCTGAGGCAGGAGGATCTCTTGAGCCCAGGAGTTCGAGGTTGCTGTGAGCTAGGCTGACGCCACAGCACTCTACACGGGCAACAGAGTGAGACTCTGTCTCAAAAAAAAAAAGTCAACCATAAGGTACAGCACAGTACACGCAGCTATGTCTATACAACCCTTTTCAATCATACACAGGTGAAATAGAAACGTGAGAAGAGCAGACTTTAAGTCTTCCACTCTAGGTCCTGTATTCACTGGTCTTGTTTAAATAATGATTTTCCTTTTTTTAATTTGCCAAACAGGTCTTGTAGAATTTGATAAATATCTATACATCATTCTACTATCATTATTTAGAGATAACATGATATTCTTTTCCAAATTATGCTATTTAAATTTGGGACTTCCCTAACATTCAACTACTACTAACTGCACCCTTTTCTTTTACTTGAACATTCAAATAAACATGGCCAGTATCTCCATGGAAAGGTCAAAGGAAAAAAAACACTCAACCTTTAGATTTCACATCCCTACTTGAGGGAATTAAAATCCTCACTAGCAAGCCAATACTTACCAAACCTCTCCTGCACCATCAGGGCCACCTGTTTTCCCACCTGAGTGCTCCCGGTGAAGGACAGCAGGTTCACTCGCTCATCTTTGGCCATTGCTGTGCTGCAGGGAACAGACACGGTCACCCAAGCAGAGAAACCCAGCAGTGGCAACACCTAACAGTACCCAGCGAGAAAACACTGGTGTGCGCCCTCAGAAAGCAAAAGGACAAGGAAGTATATCCCCAGGGAACAAGGGAAGGTCTTCATGAAAAAGAAAGAAATTTTTCACAAGTAGAGCCATCCAGCAGACCAGGCTGACCTGCTCTGTGAGTACTCCGTAAACAGACATCACCTAGAGGAAGCTGTCAGTTAGGGAAGACAGTCCTTCTTATACTGAGTGCGTGATTGGATGCCAGAATCTTAGCATTTCCTTGCTGCGCATTCCAGATGTTTTGCAGACTCTCGACCCACTGTTTAGTTTCTTTAAGAATTAAAAACTTAAAAGACTGTAGAGAACCATCCAGATTGGTGCCTGTTCAGTAAAATAAAGAGTAAAGAAAACAAACAAACAGGCCGGGGGCGGTGGCTCACGCCTGTAATCCTAGCACTCTGGGAGGCGGGTGGATCGCTCAAGGTCAGGAGTTCAAGACCAGCCTAAGCAAGAGCGAGACCCCGTCTCTACTAAAAAATAGAAAGAAATGATCTGGACAACTAAAAATATAGAGAGAGAGAAAAAATTAGCCGGGCATGGTGGCACATGCCTGTAGTCCCAGCTACTCGGGAGGCTGAGGCAGAAGGATTGCTTGAGCCCAGGAGTTTGAGGTTGCTGTGAGCTAGGCTGACGCCACGGCACTCACTCTAGCCTGGGCAACAAAGCAAGACTCTGTCTCAAAAACAAAAAAAAGAAAACAAACAAACAAACAAAAAGCCTATAGGGAAACATCCTGAAATAATCCTCATGGAAGCTGACTTATAAAGGCTGTGCTAGGATTCCTGCTGGTTTCTAAGGAATGTAGATCAGACACTACTGATTTGAACCTCTTTGTTCATCAGTGCTTGAGTGGTTCAGAGTGAGCCACGCAGGGCCGCAGCAGGCCAACGTAGAGCTGGACAGCTTGACTCAATTACCTACGGAGTTCTCCTCAGGTTCGACCCAGCAAACACGAGCACTGACACTCAGAGTGGCTGCTGCTTGAAGCACTCCTGTATATGCCACTCTAATTAGCTGAGCTATTCCAAGGCCAAGACAAAGGACTGGATGTCTAAGAGCAAGAATAGAGTAGGTCAAAGGACACAACACTCATGTTTTAAATGACATTTAGGTAATACTTCACTATGTACTGCATATTTGGGAATTGTATTTTCCACTACTTTCTCATCTATATGAAAAAAATAATAACTTATTGCTCCTTTTTGAAACTGCTCAGTAAGTACGGTAGTATGTTGAAAGCGTTGGAAGCAGACAAACACTTTAGCCACAGCAGTACGGGTTATAAGACTCAACTCCTAGGAAACCTCACTGAATCAAAGCCTAAGCTGGCAAAAACCACCTCAGCTTTCATCATGGTTCAGAGCAATGACAGTTCCAACTCGAAGAGGCTATGATCTTATGCCAAGAACCCAGACAAAAAGGCCACATATTACATGATTCCATTTATACAAAACATCCCAAACAAGCAAATCCATAGAAGCACAAAGTACATTGGTGGTTGCCGGGGGCTGGGGACAGAGGGGAACAGGAAGTGATTGCTAATGAGTATGGGGTTTCTTTCTGAGCTGATCAGAATGTCCTGGGATAAGCTAGTGGTGATGGTGGCACACAGTGTAGTCTAAAAACCACTCAATTGTACACTTTAAAAGGGAGGATTTTACAGTATGTGAATTACATGACAGTTTTAGAAAAAAAAAACAATAAAATACGAGGCTGTGTTCCCAGGGTTCTCTTTTTTGGTCAGCTGAAGATCTCAGGCAATAGGCTAGCTCCTCATGGGGGAGTAAGACCCCAGACTATAATTCTATAGCTTTGCTTTGTAAGTAAACACCTTTATAAATCAAGTGTCAGGAAGTCATAGACTGCCCACCATTATAGCAGTTTGTTATTTCAGGATATAAACACCTTATGAACAGCAGCTCTGGGCAATTAAAAACACAATTCTTACTCGTCCTCCAACAGAGGTTATGCATTAATAAAGAGCCCAACTAGGTCCGTAATCATGATGTTTCCAGAGAGCCATCCTCATTTCCTTAGCTGTTTTGTTCTTCTAGTAAAGGTGATTCTACTAGGTCAACCTGGAGTCCTTCAACAGAAGGGTGCTCTTAGCCTATTAACCTACCCGATATCTGCTCCACCACAAGTCAAGGAACAAATTGCACCAGGCAGCTTGTTGTCCTCCAGAACCTTAGCTATTATCCTAGGAAGGAAAAAGTAATTACACAGGCAATAATTTAATTTCTTAGGACATTTTTTTAAAAATGAGAAACAAAACTCCAACCACCTGACTCTCCTTTCTCCAACTTTCTCTCCCACCCCTCAAACATACTACCCTCTCTCTTTTCCAACCCACCTTCCAATTCCTAAACCATTGTTTCTAAATGATCTTCTAACATTAAGAACCCTCTTATTACGTACAGACTTTACCTTCAAACATTAAGACCTGGATTTCTCCTCACATAGAGGAGATTTTCAAACACTTAGTAGCAGAACTCTTTTTTTCTAAAAGAATATTAAGAAGGAGAAAAGAACACAGAACATAAATAGAAGACATGGAGCGCTGCTCAGGTAGTTCAAGTGATCACCGTTTAAGCATTTCCTGCCAAACTATGAAGACACATCTCGTTCCACATGGCAGACTGAGCCCAGGCTTTTTTTTTTTTTTTTTTGGTCTCCCACCACAAATCCATTAAAGTGATAGTGAAGAAACAGAAAAGGAAGCAAAAAAGGAGTAAGACCTAGAAAGATAAAGAAAACTAGAAGTAGTTCCCAACAGTAAATGAGAGATTTGAACCCACCTCTGCTAAGCAAGGCTCAGTTAGGGAAATGGTAAAGGATGAGACAGGGAAGAAGAGGCCCCCGAAACCCAGAGCAGAAGCCAAGGACAGACAACAAAGGGAGCGGGGTCTGCCCTGCAAACCCTGAAGAAGCTTTGACTAGTGTCCACTGGCTTCACACAAAACTAGTGTAGTCAGAAAATATCAGTGTCCTTCAGGCTAAAGCACTGTGGACAAGCAAAGCAGTCTCTCCTACAGCTTAAGCTGTTGCAGTTTAAATAAGACATAGTTAAATGCTACTTAAATATGATTTCGAGCTACAAATGGCTCAAGTAATTCTGGTTTCTCAGAATGAATGGAAGAATCCATTAATTCTGAGCTTCCAGAGGACCAATAGAGCAAAGGTTCTATTTATCGATCATACCAAATTGCTGGCTATTTTCCAATTTGTTTAAATTTCAAAGAGACCCAAATCCCACACTTACTTCCACAGAAAAGATACCATTGTTATACCTAAGTAAATTCCCCAATTGTCCCCAAAGATGTCCTTTTAAGTGTTTTCTTTCTTCCCCCCAATCCAGGGTCCAACCAAGGATCATGCACTACAGCTATCACATCTAAGACCAAGTTTTGGGTTGTACAATTCTTTTGTGGGACTTAAGGTGTATATACTGTATGCACAAGTAGACTGTAACTCTCTTTAAGGGCAAGGATTTTGCTTTGTGCCTGTGGGTAAAGGTTAACAAAACCCTTTCCCCTAAGGCTCGGGAATCTAATCTTAGGTTAAACTGTAGCTCTGTTCCCCAGGTTACCTAACAAATGTCAGAGCAACGACAATGTTACTTAGACAACACAGCTTACAGTAAAAATGACCAGACTGGTCAACTGCATCTGAACTAGGATAACTATCTGTGAACTATAAATGGAAAAGCCATGCTTTTTGGCCTTCCCTGAGTGCAGTGACACTCGTAACTGCATGTCCTTTGTGGCACCGGAAAGCTATGGCTATACAATTGCTATGAGGGATTTTGGTTTCTGTGGGGCATTAGGCTATTAAGCCAGGGTAACCCCTACACCTATCCAATGTGGATCTCATCTCCTTGCACCTGCGTGACCATTACAAGAACACCGATTGAAGACAAAGGCCTGATGCTGTCCTCCTAGCAAACCATGTTCCTGTCCTACATCCTTCTGAATAAACAAAGGGACTATGTGTGACCTGTGGTCATCTTATGAGCCTGAACATTTAGTTGAATTTAAGAAGACCTCCCAGCGGGCACCACACCACGCTTGGTTAATTCCAGAAAAATTCGGCATTTTACTTATTATCTTTCATTGCAAAATCAGGTATTTCCAATTCTCTGAAAAATATTAATCAGCATATATTAAAAGTGCTATATGAACATTTCGTACTATTTAAAACAGAACAAAAAGAAAAGGCTTAAAGCAAAACTAGTACGAATGAATATTTTAACCAGCTACTTAATAACACTTGGCAAGTCAGCTATGTCCACATTAACTATTCTTGTTTAAAAAAAAGCTTATTTTAAAATATTGCTTGCAGAATCTCATCATTTTGATGTGTTTTAATATCTCATTTGAACACCCCTGCCTTAGAGGATATTGTTTCCTCAATATCACATATTGATTTCAACTAAATATTAATACATACTACCCTCTATCTTCTTCAGCACACTTTTTAATTCCTAAGCCACTGTTCTAAATAATCTTCTAACATTAAAACCCTCTTTCATACAGAATCTACCACAAGCTCTCCACTAACAATTCTTAAATCAGAGAATACAAACCATGCAACCAATGAAGGAACATCAAAAGCGCATGCTGCGCCTACACGGGAAGGCACCCTATTCTATATATCCTCTAACTTCCAAAATAATAAATTAACAACACTAGTTTTATGGCCTAATCAGAGCTGTCAAGTTCTCAAATATAAATGAGTAAAACACTAATAACTTTTTAAACCAAAATACACAATATACTTTAAATAGTGTAAGATGAATCAGTGGATTAGTATAATAACCAATTCTTTCTGTTTCGTGAACAGTCTATTAAGGCCAGGCAGGGGGGCTCAACACCTGTAATCCTTGCACTCTGGGAGGCTGAGGCAGGAGGATCGCTCGAGCCCAGGAGTCTGAGGTTGCAGTGAGCTATGATCACACCACTGCACTCTAGCCAGGGTGACAGAGCAAGACTATATCTCAAATAAATTAATTAATTAATTAAGCAGTCTATTAAGCAAAAGCAATAAAAGTATTAATTGGGTAGAAATGTATTCTCAAAACTATGCACTTGTTGAATAGTTATATAATGTAGTCCCCAAATTTCAAAAACATTTCCTCTCCTCTGGAGATGTTTTCATTTTCCAAGTGACAACAAATGTCTATAAGGGTTCAAGTTCTACATTTATATCAATATCTAGCATGATATCAAAGAGTTAAATGATATTGCTCTGGAAGAGATCTGTAAACTGTAAAATGATATAAATATGTTGTTATAACCAAAGGAGAAAGAAGTTATCCAAATTCCATGCTTAAATAAATGTGACACTTTCACATTGGATTAAAATATCATGGGCCTATCAATCACCCTTTCAAGATTATTCCATACCCAGGAAAAAGAAAGCCATACATACTTACTTTGTGACAGCTACACTAATGAGGGAAGTTGTTGGAGCTCCTTTCCTTAAGGTTAAAAAAAAAAAAAGGGAAGAAACTTAATTTGATGGAAACCATAAATACCTTTTATTATCAAGCAGAAGCAAAAGTCTTTATGAGAAAAAGCTCTGTTCAACTAGACAACTAACAAATGGGTCTAGTAACTGAAATAGAAATCTATCCTTCAGCTCAATGCCTCTGAGACCTAAGGGACTACAAACTTTTATGAACAAAAAATGGCACCAAGCAATTCTAAAACTGCTTGCTGCACTGATCACAGGAACTATGAATAACCTCAGCCAGTTATGGAAACTGAGGGAAGCAGAAACCTAGCAATGTGCTGCATTCATCAAACTTGCCTTGCGAGGCTCAGAGAGCCAAGGAAAACTACACAATTAGCCTTTTTGGATTAGAATGCTGGAAAATGTGGGTTCCTTTGGCAACATGGTACCAAATTATTAATTCTATTCTCCCAACCATGCCTTGTTTTATAGCTAGTCTCTGAGTACACTCACTTGAGTACCGCATTCGAGATCAGTCAATAACCAGCGGCACAGATGCAAAATAGGCCAAAGGCAACTTTCCTGGATTTCCTTAACTAAGTTCTTCCACTGAACATGAAAGCTAAAAACAAGTAACTGTTTTGCCATCTATAATATACATTTTTACTATCAAATATTTTAGAAAGATGAAAAATTTAAAGCATCAATGAGAACACTGGCCAAGTGTCTCAGAATCACTTGCTAATTCACTATAAAATTTTTATTGGAAAAAAAGTCAAACTTTAAAAAGAAGGTTGTGATATCACAAGTTTTTTTCCTCCTACAGGCGTTTACTTAGTTTTCTGTTTGAGAAGTGCGGTATAATAAATATATCCTGTCTTTCTCCGCAGTTTCAGACAGGGAGCTTCAAAACCCCTTGGAATTTCCTGAGTGATAATAGTGCCTTTGTTATGTTAACGATGACTCTAGGTAGCTTCAGGATAGGGGCTGGTCAGCAGAAAGACTTTCAGCCAGAGTACTGTCTCCAGGGAGGGGAGGAGGGCTGGAGACTGAATTCAACCATAATTTAATTATTCATGCCTAAATAATGAAACCCCAATAAAAACTCTGGATACCCAAGTGCAGTGGTGCTTCCTGGTTGGCAAACACATTGATACATGCCAGGAGGGTGACATGCCCTAACACCACTGGGAGAGCACATGGAAGCTGTACATCTAGAGCCCTTCCAGACCTTGCCCTGTGTACATTTTTTACAACAAAACTGTTATCATTACATACAATGCTTTCTTGAGTTCTGTGGGTCATTCTAGTGAACTATCAAAACCAAGGGTTCATAGGAACCTCCAAACCTACAGACAGCTGGCCAGAACTGCAGGTGTCCTGGGAACCCCCCCTGCGGTTCACACCTGAAGCAGGGACAGTCTTGTAGGGGACTGAGCCCTTACCCCTGTGGAGCCTGATGCTAACTCTGGGTAGGTCGTGTCAGGACTGAGTGTCAGCCCACCCACACAGGGTGGGAAGAGAGCTGGGAGGAACAGGAGGACAGTGCTGGGTCAAAAAAATAAGCACATTACCAATGGTTAAAATACATAATCAGTAAAAATCAGCATTTGACAACCAGCAGGTATGACTTAATGTGTTAACTGAAAGAGTACAATAAGTAGAAAACATTTCAATGTATTTTAAATACTTTTTACTAGTACCTGGAAACGGTTACTTTTATCATCTTCTAGCTACTGGACAGGAAGGCCAGCAGGTCTTACCAAAGGCAGACGTTCCCGCAGATCATGGCGATGGCATTGTTCCAGCCATACACCGCCACAGGGAAATTGAACGCGGTGATGATTCCAACCACGCCTACGGGATTCCACTGTTCGATGAGGGCATGGCCAGGTCCTGAGGACAGGAAAGGGAAGGAACGTGCTGAAGCATGTTAATTTACGGCATGTCAAGTAAATAACAAAGTCCAGAATTTTTCATTTTCAAAATACAGGTACACCACACCAGAGGGGATTCCAGATGCCTTACAGTGGATCACTTTACACAGCTGTGGGATACTGGTACTTTAAGCAATGTACAACAGAAGTGGCTATTACTGCGCTACCTGTGAACCACAGCGACATGCACTATGCCTCTGACCCTCACAGATCAGGGCAGTGTCAGCGCATCTGGAAGACAAGGACACTTCAGAGAGGTGATAACTTCAGAATAAGAGACTAGGACACAGGGCTGAGCCTGGTGCAGGTGTTAAAGTAAACAACCTTAAACAAAAGGGGCTGATAACCACTGGCAAGGACTGCCTTCACCTGGCTTGCCAGCTATCCCTGTCACCTTACATGAATTTTGGCTAATTATAGTGTCATTCACATTGTGGTTTTAAAATTTCTCTGCCCTTGAAATCACCATGATAGTTCCAAGACAATCATATAGAATACGAAAATGGAAAAGAACCGAATTCCAGGAATTACTACCCGAATTCTTAGTAAAATCCAACCCCATTGCCTTGAATATGCCTCCCCTCAATCAGTGAAACTACAAAAACTTTTAAAACCACTTTCTCCCAGAGCAGCTGCTCTCTTTCGAGCCTGCCCCGCTTCCTTTACTGAGAATACAGTTTTCCTTTCAATGAAAGCTGTCACTTGCTTGGCTTACCTGGTACATACTGAAATTCTTTGCCTGATGAACACCAAGAACTTGGAAAAACCTCCACTCAGGGGTCAATAACAGTAAGAGCTGCCCCAGGCGATGTGCTCACAAAGGGCAGGACATGACCAGGACACCGGAGTTGTGACTCTAGGCCCATGTTCTCCATGTTGCATGATGACCCCTGGGCCAACCTCTCCAAGCTGAAGACAAGGTGGCTCATTTGGGGGTTAGGGGATTCTAATAATCGTATATGTTGAATGAATGAATTGCACAGATCTTTGTATTCACTATCAGAAAATTGAAAATGTAAACAAAAACATTTGTATTTTAAACACAAACTTTAAAGTCACCCAGAACCCCACAAGGGGCTTATTTTAATCAAAAGGGGCTTAATCACCGTCAAGAGCCTTTTTTTTCTTTTGTTTTAAAGATAAAATTCAGTGAAGAGCAGTCAAGAACCAGAGCAAAGGACTATGATGGTTCCCAAGCCCTGGTTAAAACCACAGACCGACTGGAAAGGCAGCTGTCCCAGCCACTGATCTCTCTGGCCACACTCACACTGCTAGCTAGGATGGGGACCTCACTCCCCGGCCTCTTCCCAGCAGGGCCTGCCTCCTCCTCTCCCGCCCTCCCCTCTCCCCCATGTCACAGTTTTTACAGGTGTCTGGATCACTCCTGTAGCCACCCTCAGGATAAAGGCCAAACTCCTAGTCAAGGAAAGTCCATTCCTGAGGTTCCCTGTTCCCAGGGTTCCCTCTCGGCCCCACCTACCACCCCCACACTGCACCCTCCAGCTGTGCTGAGCAAGGCAGCTCCCCACATAAGCCACGCTCTCCCATCTTAAGCTTTCCCAGAGGCTTCTTCCCCGTTTCAAACACACCCCTGGCAGCGTACTATACTATTCCACTCCTCCTCCCTGTCTTCCCTGAGGTCTTATCTTGGCCACCTTCTCCAGGAGGCCTTTCCTGACCACACCCAGGGGGCTGGGTCAGGGGCTACCCCTGCATAATCATCACCCTGTCCTCTACCCCACACCAGTACTTACCATGCTGGATTAGAATTATCTCTTTACTCATCTCCCACCTAAAATGTAAGGAATTTATAAACCTATAAATCCCTTGAAGATGGGGACTATGCCTTATTGATCAAGTATCACCCAGTAGACCACCTAGCACCTGGTAGATACTCAGTAAGAATTTCCTGAATTAATGAAGTCAAAGTTACCCAAAGCTTCGGCATATATGGCATGAGTACTCTATTTCTTAAAAAAAAAAGTGTGTAAACCATTGAAAAAGATTTTAATTGTGAGAAAGACATCATAGCAGGTATAAATCAAAGAAGTTACCTGCTTGCACACATGTAGTTCCCCAAATTGGCAGATAACTGACTCTTCTTAGCTGGAAAAACCTCTTGAAAGTGTTCGGTGACATAAAATTAATATTGAATGATGGAAATCACTGTTATCTACCTAATTAAGGACATTAACTGTTCACTTAAAAACACGCCTCCAATTCTTTCTGCAAGTAGGGAATTTGCCCAACATTCCAAGGAAAAAAGAAAAGATCTGTTTTTTAAAAAAATATTTCTTTCCCTGATTATAAACATAATTACCATCAGGGAAATTTTAGAAAATACAGAAAAATACAAAGAAGAAAATAACCACCACCGATAATTCCGCCACACAGAAATAACGCTGCTACCGCTCTGGTGTCCACTTCCATCCCGCAGTCACCTGTTTCGCTCCATCGACACCACAAATGCTACAAATCGCATGCACTCTTGTCCTCATCACTGAAACCTTCTCAGAGTATAAGGTTGGTGCATAGCTTGTAATAGCAAAAGATTAAAAACCACCCTAAACATTCATCAGTTTGGAGCTGGCTAAATAAATTATGATAGGTTTATAACAAAATAGCCATAAAACCATAAAGGAAGCCCCTTAATGTACTAATATGAAACAATTTCCAAGACATATTACTTAATATAAAAGTATAGAACAGAATGTCGTTTGCTTTGGTTTGTGTTCTAAAAAAACACATATTTGCCTGTGTGTGAACAAAAGCTCTAAAAAGATAAACAAAAACTTGGAAATATTCGCTACTTCCGTGGGGAACTATGGCATGGCCAGGAGGATAAGGAGGAAAACTTTTCAACCTCTACACTGTTACTCCTTTCTAATTTTCTGATATATTATCAACTCTTCAAAAAATTAACATTAATATAATTTAAAAATAAGTAAATGCAGGCCAGGTGCAGTGGTTCACACCTATAATCCTAGCACTTTGGGAGGCTGAGGTGGGAGGATCACTTGAGGCCAGGCATTTGAGACCAGCTTGACACCATCTTTACAAAAAGTATGAAAATTAGCCAGGCACAGTGGCACAAGCTGATAGTCCCAGCTACTCGGGAGGCTGAGGCAGGAGGGTAACTTGAGCCCAGGAGTTGGAGGCTGCAGTGAGCTGTGATGACACCACTGTACTCTAGCCTGGGAGACAGAGCAAGACCCTGTCTTAGAAAAATAAAAAATAAAAAAATAAGTAAATGCAACCTTTCCATAAAAGCGTGGAGTTTGAGGAAGACAATCTTCATAAACATTATTTTTAGGATATGCTAATAGTCTACCAAAATTAACTTAAATTTTCCCTTATGATTTGCCATTTAGGTCATTTCTAATGTTTTTTACTAATACCACAATGAACATCTTTACACATAAACTTTTGTCATATTTTAGATTATTTACTTAAATTAGATTCTTAAAACTGGCTTTAAATTTAATGCTCTTTGGGTATATTTCCAAGTTGTTTTCCACATGGGTTAAAACAACATCTAACCCACAGACTTGTCATGAATTTTATCTTTAAAACAAAAGGGAAAAAAAGCTCTTGACATAACGTCATTAGCTGTTTTAATTTGCATTTCTTAGAAAGATTAAAGATATTTTCACGTTATATTTATATCCCACTTGCAATTCCTCGTTTCTGAACTGTTCACAGCCAGGGTATTTGGAGCACTCCACACATCAGAGCACAAAACTCTTAGCTTAACTGACTGCACTGCTTACTTTCAGAAGGCAAGATGGGTCCCCCAATCATCCGTGACAAACCAACAGCATAATCACAAATATCCACGTACTCTTGAACTTCTCCCACACCTTCCACTAAGATTTTCCCCATCTCCAGAGATACCTAAAAACATAAAAAGTAAAATTTTTCCAACAGAATCCACATTTTAAACATTAAAGAGTGGGAAAGCAAAACATATTTTGTGTCTATTTTGCGGGGGTAATAAACTGAAGTACGTTCTTATTTTTTGAAGAATTTTAAAACACAAGAATTGCCTTCACTTTTTCCTATTTATCTTGTTTAACTTTCCTCTAAAGAAAGGATTTTCGAAATCTATAAATTGCTTTTCTTAAAAAAAAAAAAATCACAATCTTATGCACGGAAATGCATGACAGCCTTGTTCTCCACTCAAAGGATTATGAATGTGCTACAAAAATACTTTACCAAGCTTCCTAGGATTTCGATCTTCTCCCGCAAGGCATCACCAATCTGTCTTACTATTTCTCCTCGCTTTGGAGCAGGAATCTAAGAAAAGAATGGCATTTTAGTGTCTGATTCAAAGTGTAGTAAATTCATGTCTGTAACACAGTATTAGATGTGTGCTGTAAAAGAACAAAGTATATCACATCAAAGGAGACTTTTTGATCACATCAAGACCGACAGGGCCAGGCACTGGGGCTGAAATGAGCAGCAAGGCATTCATGAAGCTAGTATCTACCAAGCACAGGGTGGGGGAAAGGCAACAAATAATTACAAACTGTCATCAGGGCTAATAAAGACAAAGGAAATAAAAAGGGGACTAGACAGAGAACACAGCAGGTTTGGAAGGTAAATGGATAAGTTACTTTACCTAAAAGATTGGCAGGGAAAATCTCTAAGGAGGTGATACTGAAGGTGAAACCTCAAGAATGGGAAAAGTCAGCTGCAGGAATATTCTTCCCAGGGAAAAGAAGAACATGTAAAAGAGACCCATGGAAAAATAATAAAAGGGGCTGACTGGGAAGGCCAGTACGTCCAAAGCTAGAAGCTTATAAGGAGTCGGAATCTCACTCCAGGTGTAATGCTGAGTCTTTAACGGTTTTAAGGCACAGAATAAGATAATTAGCTTTATCTTTAAATATCACTATCTGACGCCTAGGAAACAAACAGGCAAAAAGATTATAGTGACTTAGTCTTCGTACTGCAATGGTGACCAGGGAAACAAAAGTGGAGCAGGATCTGTTGTGGACGTGGCACTGACAGGACACACTAATGCAATGGATAAAAGAAAGGAGAGAAACAAAAGAACGAAAAACGACTCCCTGGTCTCTGGCTGGAATAGCTAGGGGATGGAGTACAGTTAGTTCAATGAAGACTTAGGGGAAACGTCAGGGTTTTGGGGGCAGTGAAAAGTACAGGTTGCATCATATTAAGTTTGAGATGTGATTCATGAATGGAGACACAGTTTCCCCACATGACCATCACTTCCTCTAGCTCTTCTCAATTCTACCTCTCCTTCAAGGACAGCTAAAACGAACCTTGCCCCAAGCTGGAGCCAATCTCTCTCTCACACTCACACACTCACTCACACACACTCACTCACACACACACACACACACACACACACACACACACACAGGCAAACACAAGCATGCACACACACCCTTGCTCAACTCTGCCTCACAGAGCTTGACTGTGAACTCGAGGCTCTTCTAAACTCTTGCTTCTCCCCAGTAACTGCGTCTTAATACAGCTTTTCTAGCCCGGGCGTGGTGGCTCATGCCTGTAATCCTAGCCCTCTGGGAGGCCAAGGCGGGAGGATTGCTTGAGGTCAAGAGTTAGAGACCAGCTTCAGCAACAGCGAGACCCCATCTCTGCTAAAAATAGGAATTAGCTGACCAACTAAAAATAGAAAAAAATCAGTCAGGCGTGGCGATGAACGCCTGTAGTCCCAGCTACTCCAAAGGCTGAGGCAGAAGGATCGCTTGAGCCCAGGAGTTTGAGGTTGCTGTGAGCTAGGCTGATGCCACAGCACTCTAACCTGGGCAACAGACCAAGACTCTGTTTCAAAAAAAATAAAAAGTAAAAATATATATACAACTTTTCTGAAGGGTAACTTGACAATTTATTAACATTTAAAACATTCCTACTCTTTGACTAGACAGTTTCACTTCTGGAAATTGAGCTTATACATAAGTATGCAAAAGTATAAGTACAACAATATTCATTGCAGTGCTGTTTCTAGTAAAGAAAAACAGAAACCATCTAAACATCCACCCGCACATGATTGGTTAATTATGGAATAGCCATAAAATGAAATATTCTCTAAAAAGAATGAAGTAAATTTATATGGGAAACCATTTAAGAGCTATACAAGGATAATAGAAAACAAGAAAATAATGCATATGGTAAATAAACTTTCGCTTAAATTTGGAAGAATATACATCAAGCTGTTAACAGTGGTTATTTCTAGACAATGGAATTTTAACAGACTTTCACTCTCCACATTTTATATGTCTGCAATGTTTGTCATTTTTACAATATATGCACTCTTTTAGAAACAGAAAACAAAAATCTGTAACATTACATGAATCAGCACAGACTCTATACATTTCCTAGTACATGGCATGGGTGTACTAAGGTTTCAATTGAATTTAACCAGCACATTTATAAGTTTAACCAAATCAGTCAATTTCATCTCAGACATGACCAGTACACGTGGCCTTTTATCTCCCATTCTGGGCACCTTCTATTCAATCAATCTTTCAACAAATAATTATTGCATACATTCTCTGTGCCAGATACTGTGTTCATCCCTGAGAATTCTGCAAACAATGCAGTTATAATTTTTGCCCTGTAGCCCTGATGGTCCAGTGAGGATGGCAGAGAGAAGAAACAGGCAATTACAGTTCAGCGTGGTAAATGCCACAAAGGGGGAATTAGATTGTATAACGGAGCACCTAGGAGTGTCAACTTAGCATTACTCAAAGATAAGGGAATAGGGAGGAAGGAGGCTTTTTTTAAAGTTTAGAGGTTAGGGCTTAAGTCTTACAGTATGACCGGTGTTTGCCAGGTGAAGAGGTAGAGAAAACAGGCAAAGCATGGAGGGTGGGGTGCAGAGCATATGCAAAGGCCAAAGAGCAAGAAACAGTGTAGCAGTTTCGGAAAATTATAAGTTCAAACAGGCAGGAGAGGGACGTAGGGGCCATATGCTAGGGACCGTATTAAGGATCCAAAGAGCAGGGGAAAATCGCAAGAGGGCTTTAAATGGGGGGGAAATCCCAACACATTTTAAAATATCATTCTAGTTGCAGTTGCAGAAAATGAATTGGCAAGAGACAAGACTTGGGCGGCAGGCCCATTGAGCCAGACAGGAGACGATGGCTGTCTGGACTACAAAAATGGCAATAGAGATAAATGTAATTTCAAATGTTCAGGACTTGGTAATTGAGAATTGATCATTGATTCTCAACACTGACTACATATTAGAAACACAATCCATAGAATTTTTACACCAGACTCCACCCCAGACCACTCAAACCTGGCATCTTTGTTTTTTTTTTTTTTTTTTTAAGCTCCCCGGATGATTCATAGGAGCAGCAAGGGTTGAGAAAGCCAGGATTAGCATTGGGGAGAGAGAAGTCAGAGGAACAGGAAGTGAGGAAGATGGCCATGTTTCCAATGTGAGCTTGCCAGGTCCTAGCATGACAGGGCCTCAACAGACCCAGACCCTCCCCCACTATGGGCAACGAGAGCCTTTGTCCCTGCACAATTCACCCATGAAGTCACATGGACACCAAAGACAGCCATGTGGCAGAAACTAAAAGCATTCAGGAAGTATTAGCTGAGCCTTTGGGAAAATAATAGACACCCCCATGTTAAAGAGCTACCAGTTATCTGGTTATTTCTTTTTGCAATAAGAGATGGCCCATTAGCAGTTCCCTGTCCTCAAGGGAAGGAAGAGACTCCCAGTGCCCTCTCACCAGAGACGGAGAAGAAAAATGAGGACACACAGAGACACAGAAATGAGTAGCATTCTATGCTGAAACCAGCTCATGAAGGAAAGCAAGTCTCAGTATTCCTGAGAAAGAAATCAGTTTTTAAAAACTGCCCCATCCACATGTTTCACTTTGTTTCCATTTCCCTTAAAGAAAAATGTTCCCTTTCAAAAATTCCAGGCTTAACTCAAATGAATTAAATGAAACAGTTGTTTGTCCTAACACAGGCCAGCCAAAAGGATGAGGGCCAAGCAAAGACAGCCTCACACATGAGAGGATCGAATGCCTCTCTAAGTCACTGCCCTACTGGCAGGAGCCCCAAAAGCACAGTTAGGAGAAAGCACCTTCTCCCTCGACTTTGAACTCAATCACTTAACTCAAAATCTAACACGTGGGATCCCCAACGGACTCTACTATCACCCAGGAAAGCAGCCCCCCTTACCAGCCCCACTCTACTGGGAGGTCTAAACAGCACAAGAAGTATGAGAAGGGCTGTCAGGCGCAGAGGCTGGCATTGTTGGGTAAGAGTTGACTGCCAAAGGAGATCCCGAATGCAGACACAGCAAAAACAAAAAAAGTACAGCACTATATTAAAGAAAGATGTCACGTCAGCTGCCACCCCCAGGGCAAAGCAAAGAAAGATTTAAAGAACAGTTCAGGAAAAGACAAGACCCTGAATTCACACAAACTCTTTTTTCAAACATGTTTGTATTTACCCTGGATAAATATATTCATACGATAGACATTACTGGTCAAAAGACATATTAAGTTAAACAAACATTCAAAACAGTGTATGCAAAGAATGAACCCTAAGGCAAATTAAGTACTTTAACTGATAATAATGTATCAATGTTGGCTCATCAATTATAAAAAATGTGCTACACTAATGCAAAATGTTAACAGGGGAAACTGGAGAAAAGGGATGAGGGAGTATATGGAAACTCTGCACTTTCTACTTATTTTTCTATAAACCTAAAACTGCTCTAAAAAAGACTTTATTTAAAAAAATCTATGTATAGGAAAACAATGATTCTAAAAATTACCTAGTAACTTTAGGCTGGTGTACAATGCAATCACGGGTCACAAAATTTTACACACAAAATGTGCATATATATGTATAATAATCACAACTATGGAATAAACACATAAAAGACTGGAAGGAAATATACCAAAACATAACTCCAATAACCATTTTGTATCGAGGAGACTGGAGTAAGGGGACTAAATTTGATTATCTTATATTGTACCAACCTTTTTTTTCCTAATGAGGAATATGTATTACTTTTATGATCATAAAGAAACATAATTTTTTTTTTTTGAGACAGGGTCTCACTCTGTCACCCAGGCTGGAGTACAGTGGCAGGATCATAGCTCACTGCAGCCTCCAACTGCTGGGCTCAAGCGATCTTCCTGCCTCAGCCTCCTGAGTACTGACACCTGTGGTCACCACCACGTCTGGCTAATTTTTTTTTAAAATTTTTTGTAGAAACGCAGTCTTGTTTATGTTGCCCAGGCTGGTCTCAAACTCCTGGCCTCAAGCAATCCTCCCACTTCAGCCTCCCAAAGTGCTGGGATTACAGGTGTGAGCCACTGCGCCCAGCCTAGAAGTAATTTTTAAAACAATAAATAACACTATTTTGGACAACATTCTCTACCCAGGTATGGTGAACTTTACCTACCAAACTGTTTACTCATGAAAGTGATATTTTTCTGCCCACGGATATTTTCGATTGTGTATAATGGAACCCTAAGCCACAACTAAAACAGGAGAAGGATGTGCCAGCCCAGGGGTTTCTTGGATGGCTGCTCCTCTCCTACCCACCCTGCAACTCCACTGCAACCACTGACTCAGAGAAAACACTGCAGCTCAGCAGCCCCAAACCCCTCAGCCCAGGTTTTTTTAACTCGAACGTATTGAGGCTTGCCCTGTGCCAGGCTCTCCAGTAACCACTTTAAATGGTTAAACTCATTTCGCCCTCACGATAACCCCTAGGAGGCAGGCCCTCCTGACCCCCTTTCTAGAGACAAAGCACATTGAGGATGGGGGAGGGGGATTGGGAAATCCCTTACTCTCCCCTCCTCAGAAGCCTGGCTCCCACCTAGTGTGAACTAAAATAAAATCTTAAGCCCCCTCCAGCTGACTGAATGGACCCCGTCTTCGCCAAGGGGACACCAAAAATGCCCTAAAGCTGAGAGTTGCTAGCCAAGAGAAGGGAGGTCAGAGGTGCCTTGTCATGCCCCTGCCCTTCCTGGAGATACCCTTTGTAACTCATTAACAGGCCTAAAGCCATGCAAGAGAAACCTGGAACCACATCTGCAGGTCCTCGATTTACCCAACAGATCTTGTGAGTCTATGTCCAGTGGCTTGTCTCTGACTAACAGACTTCCTTATCTCTACTTAAAACATTCCAAGCCTTTAGACAAAGCTTCATTTCTCTAACCAATTACAAACCAAAGAATCTTTAAGCCCACCTAGACCATGTAATCCTGTTTCTAGATGTCCCGCCTTTTCCAGCCAAACCAATGTACACCTTCCGTGTATTCATTTATGACTTTACATGTAATTCCTATCTCCCTGAAATTATAAAACCAAACTGTAACCCAATCATGGCAAGACCACTTGCTCCAGGCTTCTTGGGTGTAGCTCTGGGCCATGGTCCTCATACTTGGCTCAGAATAAACCTCTTTATTTTACAGAATTTGGGTTCTTTTCCATCGACACTAGTGGCAGGCCAGTATGGCCAGCCCAGCCCCAGACACGGTTACACCATTTGCTCATTTAACCCCTGCTGGAAACACAGAGACGGGAGGAGGCAGACTCTGCCTCGCAGCCTGATCAGACTGTCCAGGAATGCAAGCCACCATCCCTGAGAAAAGAGATGCCGCCATTGCTCTTTAAGCCAGGAATGCTGATCTATTGCTGAGATGCTCCCTCCCAGAGACATCCGGCAGGGTGAGAGGAAAGCAGCCAACAGCTATTTTAAGCATAGATCTTCCATTGTCTATTTGCTCAATTATAAATACAAGTAACTTCAGCGGAGAATAAAGAGTGTTCATAGCTTGAGTTTACACTACATCAGAACAAAGTTTTAATTCACTTAATACTACCCATTTACTGAATGTCCTACGAAGACAGAAGAGGAGCTCCCAGGACAGCAGGAGGCCCAACACAGTATCACAGCCCCCAGGCGCTCACATTTCAACAAGGAGGCCCCAGGCTTGCTTACTAGATGTTTATCTATGTCATTGCAATTACAATAGGTACTTGTGAGGTGACCTCTTCTGAGCTTTAGTCAACAAAGGCTGTACTTACATCTGCCCAGACTTTCCATGCTTCTCTTGCTTTCTTTACAGTTTCTTCATAGTCTGCCATGCTGGCCTAAATTAAGAATTAGGGACAGAGGGGGACGGAAAGGCAAGTGAAGATGATATTCTAGAACACACAGATATTTTTGGAAAAGAATTGGAAAATATCTAAGTATCCCTAATATTTACAGCTGAGAATGATTCTCACAGTCTACACTTCCAAAAACTGGCTAGAATCCAGTTAGAATACACCTGTGCTTTAACACCTTGCTCTTCAAAGCAAGACCCATTAGCAACACCTGAGGTATATCAGAAATGCAGAAACTTGGGCTCCAACTCAGATAAGGAATCAGAACCTTCATTCCAACAAAATCCTCAGGTAATTCAGAAGCACTACCTTAAATGGACCTCCTCCCTAGTCTCTATAGTTCACATCCCCCACCCCGACCCCCGACAAGCCCCGCCCCCAAGAGTAGAAAGACTGTCCCGGACATTCTTAAATGTCAAATGAAAAAGAAACATATTATTCTTTTGTGTTTTTCTATTGCATTTGTGATCTTGTACTCCTCCTGACTTGCCTAATTGGCTTCTGCCTCTCGAGAAAGCTGCAAAAACACCCTGTGCAGTTTGAATTAAAACAAAATAACCACTTACCTGTTGGATTCTTGCTATTGGTTCATTGTTAGCAGGACAATAGGAGGTAATAACCTTAAAAGAGAAATATGACGATCATATATAGAAAATGTAATCCCTTCTGAATTGAAGGAACAAATCGTATAGGGGGAAGAAAAACAGGACAGGAAAAAAAAAAGATATAATATCCAAACTCGGAAACTTTAAGTTAGCTTCTGCTACAAATATTAATAAACCACTCTACAGAGTTTGAGTCTTTAATTTCTTTGGAAGACATCAGAAACCACTTTTCTGCAAAACTCACCTTTGCCATCTAAATATTCAGTTTATAAACAAAAGCCTTAACTAACCAGTTATTTTGCCTCTTTTTCCATTAATAACAGACCAAACTGATGAGTTTTATTTATTCCTTCTCTCCCTTACACTGTCGACCCTCTGGCCAGAGATGCCAATGCTAGACAGCCATGGAAAAGGCTTGTGTCCACTGGAGAGGTCTCAGGTCAGCAACTATAAAGGGAAAATCAAAGTGCAGCTAAAAAGGCCTTCAGGAGAGAGTATTTTATCAAAAAACCTAATGATTAGATACCACAAGAAAAAAAAGATGAAACACAGGGATTTGGGGAACAATTAAAATCATGTGCATCTCCTACAGCCACAGATCACCAAAAAGAAAATGTGCTTCCTCTAACAAAGCAGATTCGTTATATAAAACTTTCAACAAAGTTTGTTGAATGTTACACAACGTTTTCTTATAAAAAGTTTTCTTTAAAAATTTTGGGTGCTAATAACCCTATCTTTCCATTGCATTCTATATTTTTTTTTAGTAGTAACTGGGTGCCAGGTACAGTGCTAAGCTCTGAGCAATAGAGAAAGGCTAGAAACCCTGTTCTCGTTCTCAAGGAGGAACAAAAGAACGTCTCAACGAAAACAGGATCTTACCAAGTCTGGGCTTGCAAATTCCAAAGGATTTCAGGAAAGAGGACAACATAAAACTACATTGCAGAACGTTACCTGCGGCGGCTGTCACATCTGAAGAGCCACAGTCAAGCTCTAAATTAAGATCAATTGCACCGCCAAGTGTGTGCCGTTTCTCACTACAGATCCCAAGACTCTGCCATACGGATTTAGGTGTGCATGGGAAGTTTAGCCCCGTGCCAGCTCCAAAATGACATTGAATCTCCATAACACACAAGCACCTAAAATCTAAGTTTTTAAAAGACATCCTAAATGAGGAAACTTTCACTGTGGAGCTTCAAAACCCGCCACCCAGTGCAACCGCCCACAGCGCCAGCGCGGCCGGCCCCCGGAGCGCACCCGGGCTGCCGCACAGATTTCCCAGGCGCCCGCATACCTCTCCCCGGCCTCCCCAGCTTCCATTATACACGCCCTCGTTTTCCTCGCGGAGCCCCAGCTCTTTCAGCCAGGCATACTGGGGCTGACTGATCAGCAGAGTGGACATGACGGCGGCGGGCCTGTACCAAGGTAGCGACAGCTTGCCGGTCCTTGCAGCGTGCACACAAAGCGCGCGCGGCAGCCGCCACATACCGAGCCCGGGCTCCACACGCGCCTGCGGCCCGAGGCGCGGCTGAAATAGAACCCCGCCCCCCACCCGAGCGCGCCTATTGGGCAGGCCCGGCCCCGCCCACCAGACACGCCCCTCTCCGCGCCCTACGGGCCTGGGGGCTTCCGGGGGAGCTGGGAGCTAAACCCGGCCTGGAACGAAGGGCGTGCCATGGGGAGGGAGCGCGAGGGCGCCGCCATCCGGTGAAAGATGCCCGGAGCCGCGGCACCGGCTGGGGATTCTTTTCAGCAAAACATTGGCTCTAAAGTGCAGTGGGTTAGAGCAAGACTTCTCAAACTAATGTGCACGTCATCGCTAAACTCACGTTCTGATGCAGTAGGTCTGCGCTGGGCACTTCAAACAGCTTCCAAGTGATGGCGGCACCTCTGCTCCCTGCAGTAGCCAAGGGAGGTTTTCACTGCTTTTGTAGATTACAAATTAGAGTTTTCTAATTAATGAAAAATATTAAATTATTGTATTTCCTCCTAAATATCCTCCCCAGGTATGTTCTTACTTTTGAAGAACAAAAACAGGTTGATCAATTTCCTTTATTCTCCATTTCTTCAGGCTTCCTGTATTCTCTCCACCTACCCCTCACCATACTCCATCTCTTTAGCTCGGCCAAAGAGCTAAGAGAAATACATCTCAATCAGCAGTATTTGGATGAGAGTTAAAAATGTACATGCACTCTCAAATAAATAGAATTAATAGGTGCCTCAGTGATTCCCAACCTACTTTTTTAAAATATTTCTCACTACTTGCCTTGTGGCTTTCCACACTGCAGCCAAAGTCACTTCATGTTTCTATACAAAGCCTGTGTTTTCCTCCCACTGTTTCTTTGCCCTTGCTGTTCTCTCCACCTGTAAAACCCTTCCACCTGCGCAGTCAAGCTTCTGCTTTGTCTGTTCCACCCTTATTAGCACACATGATTTCAACAAACACTCAGCATGTATCAAGCACTTATCAGGAACTGCAGTTACTACTTGGGATATATGAATTATGCTTCCTTTTATATATGTTATATTTTTTCCCGTTAGGGCAAGGACCATATCTGACTTATCCTTGCATTGCTCCACATTTCCCAGCATTGTGCCAGGCCCATGTCCACTTACATGAATGCATGAACGAATGAACCTATGAACACACCTTCTCAGGAGTAGCAAGCATGGATACCCTATCTAGCATCGGCAATCTCTATCAACAACCCAGCTACTGTCTTCCATCGACCCTGAGGACCACAACACTAATTTTCCTAATTTTAATTTTCAGACATTTAAACTAATTACTTATCACTTTCTGTCAGTCTGCAAGATTCTTTGTACACATATCCCAAAACCACACTCTTCTTTCTCTTCTCCTCCGTGCTATTCAACAAAATGAAAAGACATTTACAGATGCACTAAATTTTAGGAGCAACACATAATGTTCTCGAGGAATGTTAGCTTCCTTCTCTCAAATCAAGGAAAGAGGTTCATGGCCATCTTTCTAAACCAATTCTGAGAAGAGAGGCACCAGAAACTGCCCGCACTAAAACTAGGAATTATGTCTCTCTTTAATCTCCTCTTTCCAAAACTCGCTTGCCCTGTCCAACAGGGGTTCAGGAAAAGTCAGAAACAATGGATTTTGATGGGGCATAGCAGAAATACAGAATTAAATGAATCATGTATGAAAGCACTTTGAAAACTACAAAGCCCTGTAGAAACATAAATGCCTGGAGGCAGAGGGATGTTACCTGAACAGATTTGCCTCCCCAGGATACTATTTCAACTTCAAAAACTCAGAACCTGATTTACCATATGTTGGTAAGTGACACTATTATTCTGGACAAACTCATATTAATCAAGCTCACAAAAAAAAAAACAAAACGATACTACAACAAGAATGCTGGGTTACAGGGAAAATTATCTTCAGAGAGGACCAACCATTCACATCCTCCTTTCACTCCGTTCTCCTCAGGTTACAAACTATCTCTCCAGTTGTTGATTAATAATATATGATTCCAGTGTTTAGTGGCATCAGGCTAAAATAGGCTCCCCAATTTCTGAATTAATCTATAGATTCAATGCAATTCCAATCAAAATATCAAAATTGACAAGCCAATTCTAAAGTTTAAATAAAACTGCAAAGGATCTAGAATAGACAAAATAATATTTAAAAAGAAGGACAAGTTTATATTGCCCAATGTTAACAATTTTTATAATATTCTACAATTATCATAAAGCTACAATTACCAAGAAAGTGTCACTTTGGAGTAAAGATAGTCATAAAGATCAATACAACAGAATGGAAAATCCAGAAATAGACCCTCATATATGGTCGATTTTCAGTGAAGGTGTAAAGGAAATTCAGTGAGGAAAAAGTCTTTTCAATAAATGGGAGTATATTAATTGGATATTCACATGCAAAAAATGAACCTTGACTCTTACTTCATGTTACATACAATAATTAACTCAACATGGACCATAGACCTAAAGGTAGGAGCTAAAACTCTAAAACTTCTAGAGAAAAACGTAAGAGCAAATCTTTGCTGTGGGAAGCTGTTTTATGCATTTTAGGATGTTTAGGTGCATCTCTGGTCTCCACTCCCTAGATATTAGTAGCAACCCCATGTTGTAACAATTAAAAACATCTCCAGACATTATCAAATTTCCCCTGGGGAACATCTAGCCATTAGTTGAGAATCACTGGATTATTCAATGTGTTCTTAGCATATGAAATGCATGAAGCATAAATGAAAAAATTGATAAATTGGGCTTTATTAACATTAAAACAGGTGGTGGCTCACTCCTGTAATTCCAGCACTTTGGGAGGCCAAGATAGGAGGATCACTTGAGGCCAGGAGTTGGAGACCAGCCTGGGCAAGAGAGAGAAACCCCATCTCTACAAAACACTTGTTTTAAAAAATTAGCTGAGTATGATAGTGCATGCCTATAGTGCTAGCTACTTGGGAGGCTGAGGCAGGAGGATAGCTTGAGCCCAGGAATTCGAGGCTACAGTGAGCTATGATTACACTATTGCACTCCAGCTTGGGTGACAGAGACACTATCCCTAAACAACAACAAAAAACTTTTGCTGTTAAAAATATGATACTGTTAAAAATATGAAAAGATGACTGTGTTCAGAAACAAACTTTTTTCTCTGTTTTTACACTATAATAATTAATGCAGAATATTTCTGTGATGAAGTGTGGGAGGGATGTCCTCACATACCAAGCAAGTAATCAATTGTGTGGCAAACACCAGCTGGATGTCCTCCACTTTAATTTTGGCACTACCTCCCTGGGCATGGTGTCAGATCCCACAGGTTGAGGACTCAGTCCCACTTTTGATGTCAATTGCAAGTCCTAGGTTGTTTTATCTGTGTTTTTGACCAAAATTAGGCTTGATTAATTTGTTAGAGTGGCTCACAGAACTCAAGACACCACTTACTTATGTTTACCTAGTTCATCGTAAAGGATACTACAAAGGATAGAAATGAAGAGAAGCGTAGGGTAGGCATGAGGGAAGGGGCACAGAGCTTCCATGCCCTCCCCAGTGCTCCAGCATTCAGGAACCGCCATGTGTTCAGCTGACCAGAAGCTCTCTGTACCTCATCCTCTTGGCCCTTTTATGGGACTTCATTGGATAGGCATGACTGAAGCATGGACAACCACATAGAAATGTGATTGGACAAAAAGGGTATGATTTAATACTAATAGACCGAGTGGGGAAGCCCAGCAAGGCCTGTCTGTCTAGATTCTTCTTGGCCTCTCTGTGCAGTATTCCTTCCTCCCAGGTACAGGGCAGGACCTCTTCTGAAATTGGTCTGATGACCTACAATTAGACAAGGTAGGTCAGAGAATTTCTTTATGGTCCACTCCAAGACAGAAAAACGCAGGGAAATTAGAGTATATTTTTAGTTTTTATGGCCTGCCTTGGGGAAAAAAAGGAGCAGGGAAAAGGAGGACAGGAGAAGGTCAGAGAGAGAGATTCTATTTTCTGAGGCCTGCTTCTGAGGCCTAAAGTGCCCCAACATAACAAAAGACTGTCTTTCCCCTTTTTTGCTCTGAAGCTGTTCTGAAGCTATTTCAGAAACCAAGGACAAAAGGTCAAATATTTTAACAAAAGTTATGCCTATTTTTTAGTCACTTAGGAAATAATAAGAGCTATGGGAGTTATGAACCAAGAATTGTGGATAAACACACACACACACACACACACACACACATATATCATATTATCACGATAATATATATTTAGCACAATTTTATTTATATATATACATATATATATAGTATTATCACAATAAACCAGAGACAGGGAGAAAATATATGCATACATGTAAAAGATTATATATATATGTGTGTTTAACTGATAAAGGGCTTGTTTCTAGACTATATAAGGAATGCTTATAATTCAATAGTAAGAAGCCAGGCACAGTAGCTCATGCCTGTAATCCCAATATTCTGGGAAGCCAAAGTGGGAGGATCACTTGAGGCTAGGAGTTGAAGACCACCCTGGACAACATAGTGAGACCCCATCTCTTAAAAAAAAATTAGCAGGACATGGTAATGTGTGCCTGTAGTCCTAGCTACTGGGAAGGATGAGGCAGGAGGATTGCTTGAGCCAGGAATCTGAGGTTGCCGCGAGCTATGAACACACCACTATACTCCAGCCTGGGTGACATGGTGAGACCCTGTCTGAAAAAAAAAAAAAAAAGAAAGGAAAAAGAATAAGAAAAATAAAATGATTGACCAACCTGACTTTTTAAAAATGGACAAAAAATTTGAACTTTGTCCATTTGTCAAAGGAGACATAAAAATGGCAAATAAGCACATGAAAAGATGTTCAACATCATTACTCTTTAGAGAGATGCAAATTAAAACAATGAGATATAGCTAAACATGCACTGAAATGGTGTGATGTGTCAACCTGACTGCGGCACAGGGTACCCAGACATTTGGTCAAATATTATTTCTAGATATGTCTGTGAGATTGTTTCTGGAAGAGTTTGGCATGTGAATCAGTAGACTGAGTAAAGCAGATTGCCCTCCACAAGGTAGGTGGACATCATCCAATCCTTGAGGGCCTGAATAGAACAAAAAGTCAGAGGAAGGGAGAATTCTCTCTCTCTGCCCATGTGAGCTGGGACATTAATCTTCTCCTGGTCTTGGCCTGGGACTTACACCATTGGCACACTTGGTTCTCAGCATTTGACCTTAGACTAGAACTTACCACCATCAGTTCTCCCAGTTCTCAGACCTTCAGACTCAAACTCCAACTATACCACTGGATTTTTCTCAGTTTCCAGCTTACAGATGGCAGATGGTGAGACTTCTCAGTCTCCATAATCCCATGAGCCAATTGCCATAATAAATCTCTCTATGTAATAATTCTCTCTCTCTTTAATTATGTTCTATTGGTTCTATTGCTCTATTCATTGCTGATCAACTACAAAATGGAACATTTTTAAAAACCTTTTGGCATTTCTCATAAAGTCATACATACATTTACCATCCAACTCAATAATCTTATTCAGTAATTCTTATTTATTCACAAGGAATAAAAACATAAACAAAGACTTATACTTGATTTTTTTTTTTATTTTACTTTTATGAAAAAAAAAAATAGAGACGGGGTCTCGCTGTGCTCAGGCTGGTGTTGAACCCCTGAGCTGCAGCTATCCTCCCGCCTCGGCCTCCCAGAGAGCTAGGATTATAGGCATGAGCCACTGCGCCTGGCCTATACTTGATTATTTACAGCAGTTTTACTCATAATCTCCCAAAACTGGAAACAACTCAAATGTCCATCAATTGATGGATGAATAAGCAAATTATGTTATATTGATACGATGAAATACTAGTTGGCAATAAAAAGAAATGAACTACTGATGAACACAACAACATGGATAAATCTCAAAAGCATTATGCTAAGTGAAAGAAGCCAGACACAAAAGACTACCTACTGAAGAATGCTAATTATGTAATGCTAGAAAAGATAAAACTATAGAGACAGAAATCAGATCAGCGATTGCCAGGAGCCAGAGGGTTGGGAGAGATGATTGATTACAAAGGAACAGGAAGGAACTTTTTGGTGTGATGGAAATACTCTATATCATAATTGTGGTGGTGATTACATGCTGTATTCATTTGTCAAAACTCAGTGAATTGGACATTTAGAGTTTGTAAATTTTGTAAATTATGCTTCAATAATAATGATTTTAAAAATAAAATACTTAGGAATAACCAGAACAAAAGACATTCAATTATACTAAAACCATAAAATATTTCTTAGGCAAAGGAAATAAAACTTAAATAAATATACCATGAACATGGATTGGAAACCCAATACTGTTAAGATGTCAGTTCTCCCCAAATTAGTCTATAGATGCAGTAAAATCCCAAACATAATCCCAGCAGATTTTTTATATAAAAATAGACATACTGATTCTAAAATGTATATGTAAATGCAAAGGACCTAGAATATCTAAAGCAATTTTTTTTTTTTTCAGACAGAGTCTAGCTCTGTTGCCTGGACTAGAGTGCCGTGCATCAGCCTAGCTCACAGCAACCTCAAACTCCTGGGCTCAAGTTATCCTCCTGCCTCAGCCTCCCGAGTAGCTGGGACTACAGGTGCTCACCACCATGCCCAGCTAATTTTTTTTTGTTTCTATTTTTAGTTGGCCAGCTAATTTTTTCTATTTTTAGTAGAGATGGGGCTGGGGGCGGAGGTGGGGGTGGGGTCTCACTGTTGGTCAGGCTGGTCTCAAACTCCTGCCCTCAAGCGATCCTTCTGCTTCAGCCTCCCAGTATCCAAAGCAATCTCGAAAAAGAAAAGTAAAATTGGAGGACCTACAATACCTGAATTCAATGCTTACTCTAAGCTATAGTCATTAAAAGAGTATGATATTGGTCTTAGGATAATCAAATCAATGGAACAAAATAGAAAGTTCAAAATGGACTCACACTTACATGGTCAAATTTTTTTTTCAATAAAGATGCCAAAGCTTTTTTTCTTTTCCAATAGGAAAAGAAAGTCTTTTCAACAAATGACGCTGGAATAACAGATCTATATGGAAAAAACCTGAACAATAATCCCTACATCATAACCATATGTAGAAGTTAATTTGACATAGATCAGAATCTTAAACACAAAAACTAAAACTATAAATCTTCTAGTTGAAAACACAGGAGAGAATATTGGTCATTTAGGAGTAGGCAAATTTTTCTTAGGCAAGACATAGGAAGAAAACACCATTAAAATAGTAATTTGGACTTCATTAAAATTAAAATCTTCAAAAGACAGTGTTAAGAAAATGAATAGGCAAGAAATTATTCCAAACATGTATCTGGAAAAGGATAAATATCCAAAATACATTTGGGAAAAAAAAAAAAAAACAACCTTTTACCATTCAGTAGTAAAAGGACAAACACCCCCAATTTTTAACAAATGGATGGAAAACTTGAACAGACACAGAGGAAGATATACAAACTTCCAATAAACGCATTATTACTCTTCAGGGAAATACAAATTAAAGCCATGATGAGATACTACAACACACCCACCAGAATGGCTAAAACGAAAAAGATTGAAAGAATCAAATATTTGCAAACATATAGAAAAACTGAAGTTCCCACACAATATTGGCAGGAATATAAAATGGTACAACCACTCTGGCAAAAAAGATATGGCAATTTCTTGTAAAACTAAACATACACTTGCTGTATAGCCTAGAAATTACATTTCTAAGTTGTTATCAGCATGATCTGATCAAGAAAAAGAAACTGTGGTGGTTTACAAATGATGGTTTATTCTTGATAAATTAAGGTTTAAATCATAGTTTGCCTGATTAATGATTGCCATCTGCTTCTGTGAATTCACTTGCTTAAGAATGTAATCGGTTTTTCGCCTATGTTCTGGTTCCAGGGTGCGATGGAGCAAGTAGTTCCCATAACTCTGTGTCACTGTAACCCTGACTTCACTGC
>RJWJ010009473.1:0-49825 GCA_004363605.1 Indri indri
TGGCCTGCCTACTAATGTTAAGACAGAAAGGACAGCAACATCTCTACCTAGAAACATTGAAAAAAAGCTGATTAGAATTGTCTACTCATGGCCAAACCACTCATGTGTTCAGGTGTGTGAACCCAAGTCAGACTGCTTGTTTAGTGGTATTTACCAGTTATTTCTGGCAAAGTGGTCAAACTAGTAACAAACAGTCTTGACATTCCTAAAGCAAGTGAAAAATATGTGCAGAACTATTTTTGAATGGATATTTTTAAATTCAGTGAATCATTTTCACCTTAAAAAATAACTTGTCAATTAGAATATAAAATGACACATATTCTCTTGAATGTGGTGGGCTGTGATTGGAGAAGGCCCTCATGCATGGTTCCTATGATACTTTCAACTACATTTGGATTAATTAGCCAAAGTTCTAGAAACCTGAGCTCCAAAGAGATCTGCGTCATGCTTTAAACTCTGCAAGAGACTGGTAGCTTCCTAAGCTTTAAGAGGAATCTCTAAGCCTAGGTAGATTGCCGAGGGAAATGAGTGATGCCAGGTTGGAAGCATGTTATAGAGAAAAGGGCTACATGCACCCACTTTTCATTCTGAAGGTCAGTCCACTGAGTATTTTAACTTATAATGAGTTTAAACCCAAGTCTGTATATAGTAAAGTATACTTAGTCTTAAAAATACTAGAACATTCAAAATGAAAATGTGCTAGTTTTTGGTAATTTTCAAATTAATCAATTTAAAGTCCTGCTTTTAGGGATTTTTAGAACTGAGAACTTCTTGTTTCAGAAGACATCACCTATTGGCAGAGTGTGGCACTGCAGTTTTACTCTCTTAAATGCTAAAGCTACATAAAGAGGAGGAAGAGTTGATCAGACATTAGTGGATTTGGAGCCAGAGAGAGTAAGTCAGGCAGCTCAGAGAACCTGGTGCCCTGGCAATCGAGAAGGGTATGTTTCTCTGTCTCTGCCCATCCCCTCATTACAAGGGTGCATTTCTGAACAGAAAACCAGAACTATAATTGGAACAAATTACAAATTTGTGAATTGTGGCTGTTGCTGAAATCAGCCCTTTGTGAGACATCCTGACCCATTTAGACAGACATTGGATTCAATTGTCCTCATCCAAACAGCTAAATTCCAAACTGTCATTAATCTGAAATTAAAGGGGGAAAGTTCTTTATAGTTTGATTTTACTTTTGCAGTGCTACAGCTAATAGCATCTGGAAAATAACTTTTCAAATAAAAATCTATCTTTTCTTCCAATTGTGGCGGGGATAGAAGTAAAGGAGATGAAGATGAAGATGGAATACAAAGATTTTTATGGCCAAGGAGTTTGGACTTTAGTCTTTTACTAAAGAAACAATTTCTGACTCTACTGAAGAAATTTCATTCTTTTGCAGTGACACAAATGTAATCTGCCCAGCTGGCTTAGCTTCCATTTACATTTTAGCACCCCATAGCTACTCTTTATTCTTTTTAAGAAACTAGAATAAAAATCTTAATAACCCTGGCATGTAAATGTCCTTATGGTTTTGAGGGCAGTCTCTTCTCCCCTGCCTTTTAACTCCTTTGTCCTTTGAATGCACATGCATTTTCCGAATGTCTTTTTCAGAGTCCTGTGGGTTTCATCTCATTTTGTTTAAATGGCTTCCTGTTAATTAAGAAGGAGAATTAACTAGGAAATAAGCATGTGTGCAGAGTTAACAGTAAGCTAGGGAAATGAAGGAAATGAAGCTGCGGTTAGAAAACACGCGGGACTACCCCTTTATTCTGCATCTCTAGGCTTTCGTTGGGCTTTGCGTTTGTGGGACCCTGGTGCTGTTTGCTCGACGTGGAGCCCCAGCATAGGGGTCTGGAGGAGAGGATTTAGGAGGGAAGGATTTGGTACCTGTACGGCCCCAAAGCCAAGTTTTCAGCTTACTCATAAGGTTATTTTAAAGTAGTGCCATTGTGAAACTGTCTTGGTCATCGTTTTTGCGAAGACGTTTCACAGTGCAGGAATCCTGAATTCATCTTACGTGATTTCCGCATCCTACTTGGTGTCGGTATCATTAGACCCTCTGATCTGTCTTTGAGCCACCACCAACCGTATGTGTTAATTTTCTCTCCATCATTAGCATGGTATCAGTGCATCGATGTGGGTTCTTACATAGTTTTAAAAATATCTTTTCTTCCAACTCCCCTCGAGCTTCTGTTTTAATTCGTTTGCTCACAAATAAATTTAATCAGCAAAGAAAACTACCTCCAGAGTTTTTCAGTTTCTTTCCTTTTGTTCTACAGAGAGAGACACACATGCTTCATGCTCGGGATAGGGAGACCAGCGGGAACTTCAGAGTGGCATGCATTTCCTGCAAGTAACTGTAAAGAAAAGACACGAAGCCTTAAAGAGGAAAGTTGTAGGCATGCCTGAGTCACAGCGTCACGGGAGCTGTCCGTGATGTTTGTGCGGAGTGTGTGTACACACACACACACACACACACTCTCTCTCTTTCTCCCTCTCTCTCACACACACACCCCACAGTGACAGATGACCTATTGAAATAATTTCAGAGCCGGTCTGTGGTTGCTACGACAACCAATGATCTCTTGGCTTTCATCTGGCCATGTGACAGGGACTTTGACGTCAGCTAGAGGCAGAGTCTGTGGCTGAGTCCACACAGTCAAAGGCTTGTGAGAATCTGGTGGATGCTGGACGTTGCTGCTGCTGCTGTTCTCAGGGGCTGTAGAGCATGGACTGTTAAATCTTGCACTTCTTCTGTGTGAGGTAATAAGTTTGCTTTATATTCAATAGTTAGATGTTTTTGTAGCTCATCGTGATTCTCCCCTTTCTCTTACCTCCTACAAGTTTTACATGAGCAATTATTGTTGTACCAGGGGAAAATTGTGAAGCAGCTTCTCTAGTCGTGAGTTTCTTGCAGAGTCTCTGGAATTTGGTTAAATTTGGATTAATGTTCTGTGAAGTAGGTTAAAATATAATCTCCTTGCTTGCTCAACACTTGCTAACATAACATTGTTTAGAGATACGGATTTTGCAGCTGGAGCCAAATATTCTCTCTTGAATTCCAGGAATCCTCCCTTCAGTATTGTTTGGGGTTTAAAAACTCCAGCATAGCCTTGCAATATGTTGCTAACTTTTCTTTCTTATAATTGACACCCGATTCTGAATCAGCCTAAAACAGTTTAGAATTTGGTTTCTGTCTTGTTTGCAGTGTTCATAATTAGCAACAATAGGAACAGTGGGAAATAACATACCGTGAAACAAAGTTGGAATTTTTCTTGTAACTAAGACTTTTGGTATTATGAAAATACCAAGAAAAACTGTCAACAGCTTCCTGTTTAGAGAAAAATAATCTGAAATATGCCAAGGAAGTTGGGGTGGAAGCTTTTACATGTGTGCATACAGTTGCTTTTTGGTTGTTAGAGCAAAGTGCACATTTTCAGTGTCCTCCCCTGAAAATTCAGCTGTGAAAAGAATGGCATTGGATGCTCTTTACTAAGGAGTCATGTAAGCTTTTTTTATTTTTTAAAACTGAAATAATTACCTAGAGAAGAAAACAATAGCCCTAAAACTAAATGTATCATTGACATAAGGTTTACCTTAACTCAAACACAGATATAAATAGGCATCAAAAATTTGCTCCAGATCTTCAAGGAATAATTTGAAAAGTGTGATTAAGAAAGATTTTAATCTCTATTCCAATGACACTATATATTACACATCATTTTATTTGTATTGTTATAGATCATTTCTCTACAAAGTTTAGTCATTTTGGACTTTCTTTCATGATATACAAGTTGGATTGTTTTCTGGTTTGTAATTCAAAGAAAACCTCTGGTACAGAAGTTAGTCAAAGTCTAGATTTATAACCATGTTTCTACACCTTAGAAATTTCACAGAAAAAAAGGACACATTTTGGAGCACTGCATATAATATAGCTGGTATTTTAAGAAGTAGAAACAACTGGTTTAACTATATATATGTGAAGACTGTATATTTATAGTATGTGAATTGCATCTCAATTTAATACAAGAATATATTGTTTTTAATTTTTATGTTTTCTGTTAGTTTCAGAATTCTAATAGCATTTATTTTACTCTTGGAGGTGAAAATTTTGAACAGCATTTAGCTGCAGTGATACGTGAATAATTGTGGATATACCAATAATTTCTCAATAGCTTTCAAGGAGTGAATATTCGTTTAACTTGCTGGCATTTGGTATGTCTGTTTTTGGTCAGAGTCTCCGCAGAGGATTTTCCAAAAGTCTAACATGCTTACATTCAAAGCACATCTACTGGATATCATGTCATCATTTAATTGATCTCATAATTATAATAACCCAGAGGCCATATTCTGAACACATTTAGAAATATGTTAAATGATAAGTAACATTTCAGTTGAACACAGATAGGACCAGTAGTGCTATCATTTAAAAGCACTGTCTTTGATGGAGTGCATTTTGATGTTTACTTCTTTTACTCAAAATTTGGAATTATCATTATAGTTTTTGCAGGTAGCAAAGATTTTCTTGGCGTTCTCTCTATGATGTTTTACGTTAAACTCATAAAATGATTTTATTTAATGATCTTATAAAATAGACTGGATTCAGTGGTATGAAATATAAGAGAACAATTCAGTGTTGATGACAAAATGTCACTGGTGAAGTTTGTCATTAGAAGAAATCAACCTATGCTATGAAAGCAGAGATGCTCTAGAATCTACAGGTCTTTTCATATAGCAAAATCAGAAGAAAATGATTCTTATCAGCATCATCTGTTCACAGCAATGAGACTGTTGATTTCAAGGTCAAGTTTGTCTCAGCTTCAAAAGATGCTGGCAAGGAATGATTTACTCTAGAAACCTGGCTATTGCATTATTAAGTACTTTGTGTGTAGTTTCAGGGATTCTTAACCTTTTGGGTGCCATGGACCTCTTTGGCAGCCTGGTGAAGCCTATAGACTTTTCTCAGAATGATGTTTTTAAATGTATAAAATAAGGTATGAAGGGTTATAAAGGAAACCACTTTTATTGAACTATATTAACCAAATTTTTAAAAATTGTGATATGTGTTTTGGTAATAATACATTATTAAATAATACAAACTGGCAGCAGGTATAATAACTACCATAATTTGAAGTAGTGGTGAGTGCAAAAGACATTTCAAGATATTTACAGTAACTTTAATGCAATGTGAAAATATCTGTGATTTCTCTTGGCAACAGTATCACAGGTACTGTGGTTTGTGGCCTGCATTTTAATTGAAGGAAATACTAAATTTCAGTTTGAGGTTAGTGAAACTAAAGAAGCAATATTTTTCCCATCCAAGATCCCTGGGCCCTCTTGAATTCTACCCACCACTGAGTTAATTAACACATAAGCTAGTGATGCCAAAAGGCCATAGAGCTGCGCTGGACAAAATTCATAACCCCATTTCCACACTAAGTTCTACTACATCTGATTTTATTCTCTGAATGTATGGATTTCACAGTATTCTCTAAATTCTGTGTGAAAAGGAATGATATGGCCATACAGCTACCAAACTGTACCTTTCCTTTATTTTCTTCCTTGAGATCCATAAGCAGATTTATTTTACCTGGACTGAGAAACCCTTACCTGCTTAGACAAGGATTAAGAGGAAACCTCATAGATTAATGCAAGTTATGCAAGTTAAAACCGTGAGCCATAGAAGTTAAGACCACAGGTGTTTACAAAGGGACCTTTATTCACTCAAAGAAGATAAGCAAGTAGTATTTAGATGAAGAATGCTGGATGTTATATGAGACCATAATGGAAAAAATACTCTAGAAGGTACATTGTATGCTCACAACATTTGAAGCAAGCACTAAAGAATTTATGTGACTTTCCAGCTTGATGTAAGGCACACACATGTGTGGATTAATAAATTGTAATGTTATTTCCAGTTATTCAAGATAAAACCTGGAAAGTTTGTCTGCCAGAGGTCTCTAGGATCAGACACATGCAAAATGCAGCGGGAAATGGATACATTTCCCAAGTAATCAGAACACAGAACTGTATTTGATTTACTGGATCTTTAAGACCAATGTAGGAGGTCTTAATATTATTATTTAGTGTGACTTATGTAAGTAATTTTCTCATTCCCTTTGTCCCTTTGAAAGTGCAAAAGATAGTGCCTGATTTTCCTTTCTACAGCAGGATAACTTTGCAGTTGGTCAGCTGCTGTCACGGCCCTGCGTTTAGAATGTCCTAACCTCTCCTCTCTATGACATCAGTACCCACCATCCCAGCGTAAGAGAATGGGAGCTATGACATTTTGCACAAGCTGTTGTTTAAACTCAGTCCAAATTCCTCACATTTGAAGTGGAAGCTTAGCAATTTTTCTTCGTGTGTTCTCAGAGGAATTATGAAAGAGATTTTCTCAAACATTTTTTATTCTTTGGATTAGAAAAGGACACCTGCCTTGGGGACTTTGAGTCTCTGTGGCAACTTGATTAAAAAAAAAAAAAAAAAAAAAAACTTGGGAAAAGTCTAAAATCTCTAACTCCAGGCTGTACTGTTTGCTCCTCAATGACAAGTGTTTGAAATTTTAACTTCGGATAGGAAGGAATGTGCCATTATTTTTCATGAAATCCGCTTTTATTTAACTGGTGCCCCATGATGGAAATCCAACTAGGAATAGCATTCTAAAATGTAGTATTTTTTATACTACCAGAAGTTAGTGCTCATTGAGACTTTGATATAAAAATTATATGATAAATATTTAAATTCACTGGAGCCACATTCTCCAAACTAAACACAGTCTGTTCTTTTTATCTCTGTGGTGAACTTTAGTTTTTTGGAATATATTTCCATAATGCCTTTAATTAAAGACACAGCATCCCTTTAAAATTTAGTTTACATTAATGCAAAACAGAATATACTGAGAGCACAATGAAGTTCTGTATTTGATTTGCAGAAAAGAAATCCCTAGTCTAAAAGACATTCCAGCTGTTGCCTGTCTTAATGGGAAGATTGTCAATATTTTCTGAATTCTGTCCCAGTGACTGCAGGAACACCAAAGGCTTCATATTGCTTTTATGCAAGGATGAGTTTTAAAAAGAGAATTCTGGATTTTTCTTTATTTTTATGAATTTAAACTCTGTCTATTAGAGGTAAATGTTGAGAAGAGTGTTATGTTCTTTGGCTGTCTACTCAGCTGACACTCCCACACTTTTGTATGATTCATACAACTAAAACCACGATCAATTTTGTGACGACTATATTTACAACATCTTGAAGATAACATAGAAAATAGCATCTCCCAAAAGTTTCCCATCCCACGCTTTCCTATGTCTTACCATGGATCAGGTGCAGCCACCATTGATTAACTGGCTACTGCATCCATGGTGTTATAGCAGGCATTTTTGGTCCCTCCCTAATGGGCTCCTTGGGTGATATATGCCACTGGCATAGAGAACACAAATTACTTTGTGGACTCTGAGTTTTGTTTGCCTGAACTTTTATTCAAACATTCAGTCTTGCATGCATTCGACAAATTTTGAACACTTAAAATGTGTCAGACATTAGACTAGACACCAAGGCTGCTGTGGGGAGCAGTACAGGCAAGGTTCCTGCCATCATGGAACTTACACTCTAACTATTTAGGGCACCTGCCCAGAGACGTGTGAAACAGCAACCAAGGTTCCCTTTCTTTCAAGGTTCCATGCTAGCCACTGCAGTCAAAAAGGGAAACTGTACTAAAAGAAAAAAAAACCCATCATCAGAAAAGAGACAAACAACCTGGGAACCATTAGATTTTATACCTGAGTCAAACCCTAGAAGAGACATTCTTCAGCTGGTGAGCAGCTGGTCTCGTTTGTGAGCTATCTGTTCTAATCAGTGTCAGGGATTCCACGTTGGTACGCCCAGCCCTATTCCCGGGTGGCGAAAGGCTATTTGTCATCTAGTTGAGAAGATAAATGAAGCTGGTAGGGACTGACCTGGAGGATGATTTCCTTTTACACAGAAACCTTGTTTTATGCAAAAAATGAGAATCATCTTATTTTATTAAAAGAATCCTGAAATTAGTGGTGCCCGAGTATATCTCTCCCATATTCCCTGTACTAATGCAGTCAAGATAGGCTCACTGCTGCCATAAATAGCCCCAAATCCCAATGGCAAAATACAACACTATGCATCTTTCACTTACCCACAAATCAGGTTTGGAAAAAGAGCTCTGCTCCACAGAGTCATCCAGGGACTCAGGTTCCTTCTAAGCTAATTAAACTGATCTGGGAGCAAATCCTCTCTACCAGTTGCTAGTGATACTTTGGGCAAGTTACCCAAGTCAGAGTTTTCTTATCTGGATAATATTAGTACTTCCCTCTTGGATTTTTGAGTCAACTTACTTGGCATAGTAACTGACAGGTGTTAGGTACTCAATAATGTGAACCATTATTATTAATTTTCTACCTTTGGTAGTGCTGGTACCACTGTCTCCCAAGAGCCAGCAGTTGTGTCCCTGGAATTAAGATAGTAGCTAACACTTAGGGAGCTAGAGAGTCTTTAGAGCTCTTTTCAAAATAGCTATTTTTTTCTTCACAATGTAACAGTTTTTTAAATGAGGAAACTGAAGCACAAGAGAGCTTAAGCAAATTGCCCAGTGTCCCACAAGTATATGACAGACTCTAAGTGTTTGACTCCAGAGTCCTGACTCTTTATTCACTGTGCTATTTTGCCTTTTAAGTTGAAATATACAGCAGGTCCTCTAATAACATCGTTTTGTTGTAACTTGATGAGAAAAAGTTGGTTTTGTTGTACGTTATTTCATTTAAAGTTGCAGTTTCTAAGAACCCATCAACGATGTGTTAAGTGAGGATTTACTGTATTGTATTTTCCCTAGAAGTCATATTATGTGTTATGGCAGATTTTACTCTCCAAATATGGCTGTACAGTTATATCCACTCCCACCTGCTCTTTCGGAGTCTTTTCTTTGTCCATCAAGACGTAGCATCTATTGCCCCACCCTTTGTACCTAAATGGGCTTGTGATTGGTCCAACTGAGAGAGTACAGTGGAAATACTACTAGGTGGCTTCCAAGGCTAGATCATGAAAAGGATACAGTTTCTTTTTCTCTCGGGTTATTCTTTCTATCGTGTATGACATTGGCCCTTGGAATCCAGCTGCTATGTAGATGGCTAAAACACCTACACAAGTGCTGTCTTTCTGTGCGGTCTGGGCTTCCTGCAACACAGTGCCTATATTCCAAGGGCCAGTGTCATTATGATAGAAAGATGTAGGACATTGTTCCAAATTCACAAGCAGGATGTGTTTCTAAGGCTCAGGCAACACCTCCAGCTCAGGTCTCAGCAGACATCCAGCATCCACCACTAGATGTGTGAATGAGCAAGCCCTCAGGTGATGCCAGGCCCCAGTCACTGGGTCACTCTTCCCCCTCCAGGTGCCAAGTGGACCAGAGATGAGCTATCCCTCTTGAGCCCTGCCCCTAATTGCCAATTCATGAACAAAATAAGAGTTGTTGTTTTAAGCCCGTAAGTTTTGAAATAATTTCTTAAGCAGTCAGAGTAACTAGAATAGATGGGGTAATTAGAAATGAGCAAAATGCCTGTATAGAAGGCTAGACTTCAGGTACATATAGATTAAATAAGCTTTTGTGATTTGGCCTAAGTCCCTAACCTAGCGTAAAATAATTTCTGGAAAAAAATGTATTTCTGTTACCAGTCAAATTATGAATGAGCGTTAGGAACACATACTGCTTGTAAATTGGGAGCAATGTCCTACATCGTAAGCTGTTGCTGGTTCTCAGGGAAGATGTGGGCAACACTGAGGCTGGACCGTGTGCCCTAGTAAATCTCGCTCATTGCCTCCTGCTGGCTGGGACCCACCCTGCATGGAGCCCCGTGTGGATGGCGGTACTTGTGCATTTTCCCTCCGTCACTGCTTAGTCCTGGTCTGCCTTTGTCTCCCTCTCCCGCACCGGCTCTATCTAATCTGCTGCCTAGTTTTCTATCCTGAGACCCTGCTGTCTCCTCGACACTCTCTTCTGGCCCATTTCCACTGCTTCTGGGTCATTTCTCGTCGTTTATAATAAAGCTAGGGAATTCCCCTCAGCCAGGTAAGAATTAGCTCACTCAGCAAGTCTCATTCTTCTTAAGAAAGCTTCCCAAAAGGAAGCTGTCCCACTGGCTTGTGGCTCCATGTGTTGGTCAAACCCAGCATTTGGAAACCTCAAAAATGTGGTCCTTGTGTCCTTACCCAAAGAGGCATCTCTGTCTCTCTGCTGCAGAGAAATCAATACTCCAACTCTCTTCTCATTTCACCTTCCCATACTGATGGACTTCCTACCTTCCCTTACTCATCCAACATTTGTTAACTCCATACAGTGGGCCCTGGAGTTGAGCACCTGTGAAAATATTCCTTTCATGTTCGGGGACTGGTAAGGTTCCTCCAGTTGTTCCTCACTTGCTTACCATAGACACTGGGCAGATGTGGTCCAATCACCCAGACCTATCAATAACCAGGACATGACCCACCTCGTCCAAGATGTTCCAGGTAAGTGGGATACTGTAAGGATAATATAGGACCAGCCAGTCTTTGAAAAGGTTATAGTATACTTAGGAAGGCTGGACAAAGCTTAAGCTATGTCTTCTATCCTGATTATAACCTCTCACAGCGCCTAGTGTCATGCTGAACACATAGCGCCTACATGTTAAATCTCTGTTAGGTGATTCAGGAATAGATTAACTACCGAGGATATGTGGCATTGGGCTGACTTTGGAGAGGAAGTGAGCTTTGAGTTGGGCCTTAAAGGATGGAGAATGTTTGGCATGACAAACAGAAGTGAAAGTGTAATCCAGTGAGCATCGTGAGAACATTCTAGTAACAGAAATAGGACACCTGAAATCGAGAACATGATTGAGAAAAAGAAAAAATGTATAAGGTGGGTCCATGGAGGACCTAGAATTTATCCACTTAAGCTGAATTTGATCTGATAGACAGCAGGAAGCTAGTGAAAGGCCAGGAGCAGGTAACTGATGTATGCGTTACATGGTGTGAAGATTTTTTTTTTTTTTTTAAGAGACAAGGTCTCCCTCTGTCACCCAGCCTGGAGTACAGTGGTGCAATCATAGCTCACTGCGACGTCGAATTTCTGGGCTCGAGCAATCCTGCAATCCTCCTGCCTTAGCCTCCTGAGTGGCTGGGGCTTCACAGGTGTGTGTCACCATGCACAGCTAATATTTATTTTCATTTTTTTTTAGAGACAGAATCTCACTATGTTACCCAGGCTGGTCTTGAGCTCCTGGCCCCCAGCAAACCTCCTGCCTTGGCTTTCCAAAGTGCTGGGATTACAAGTGTGAGCCACCACACCTTGTTGGTGTGAGAATATTTTAATGACCTTGTTTTCTTTGGCTTTAGACCAGTCATATTAAAAGCCTGACTATGTGCTAAGCTAGGTGTTCCCTTTTTCTCCATTTTTCTCATAGAAAAGTTTCAACTGTTTAAATTAAAAAAGTGTGAATTCTCTTTTGCTCCCCCTACTGAGTGAGTGGCTCTTTTAACTTTAGCCAGGTTATACCTTTAGGCATATCTATGTGTAACTTCATAGTTTTAAACACATTATCTGTTACTCAGCAAAGTCTTATTCATGTAAAACCCAAATCAACTTAATAATTAAAGCCTTCATAACATTTTCTATAAAATATATTATAATGATTATATAATTATAACTGATATACATAATGAAACCCCTGGGACATTGCATCATTATTCTAAAAAAAAAAAAAATCTCTGAATCAAGTCACCAATGAAAGACTCAAGTTATTTTCAGTAATGTTTTGGTTGTAAGTTGTGAGTGCATGTCAGTATATATCTGAAGTCTTAGAATTCTGGGCATCAATATGTGTGTTTGGCAACTATCAAATGTTCTTAACTAGAACATGCCATTCTTCAGAAAAATATTATAAATTATACATGAAAAAAGTAATATATTACAGTATGAAGAATAATAGAAAACAAATCCCTGTGTAGCCAACAAAAACAGCATTAGTTAATCATTCTAGTGCAGTGTAAGGTTATATTAATACGTTGATATCCAAGATAACTTTACTACAGCAGCATGCAGATTAGTACCGTCTCTAAGGTCCAATGCCTGAAGGAAATTAAAACGGTGATATATTTTTTAACACTCCAATAACATAAAGATTATAAACCAATTGAGCACAGAGTCAGTTATCTCAGGCTGTGGTGGCGAGTAAAAAGGTGCGAATTCTGCTTACCAGACATCACTGGCCGTTGCTGCTGGCCATTGTGAGAAAATCGGTTTCTGTGCCCTGAGGCCATTGCCCACTCTGCTGCTGCTTGCTACGTCCTGACTGTTCAGGAGAGAATGGCCAAAGAACCCTGGAGAGCCCTGAGCCCCCTTACAAGCCAAAATAGCAGGAGTGGTTAAAGCGAACCATTCTCTATCTTGGGGGTTCTCCTCTTTATCGAGAGCATCAACAAAAACTTAAGTGCAAGTTACAGTTTTCCTGAAATTTCTTTTCTGGTATATCCAGAAGATGCTTCACAAAATAGAAGTTATTTCAGAAAGATGCAACCTCTGGTCCAAATTCTACTTTGTAAAGGAAACTGTCATTAAATGTGCTGTGCCCACCTCCAAAAATGTTGGTCAGCTTCCAATTTTCAAAGGTCAGTGCATTACTATTCGGAAAAAGAACTCTCTATCTCCTTCAACCCTGAAAACGGCCTGTGAATTAATGCCAGGAACTGACCAAGAATCCATTAGCCACTCCGGCAGCATCCCCCCGTCAGAGGGTTACTTTGTTAAAGTCACAAAAGGCACAAAACTTAATTATGCTACAGGTTGACTAAAAGACACTGATTTTGACATACTGTAAAAAAGAAAATGACTCACTGAAATCAGGTTATATCATGCCTGGATTTAAGATTAACATGGACTTTTTTATTGTGGTAAGATATACATATAAAATTTAACACTTTAACTATTTATAAGTGCATTATTCAGCACAGTAAGTACATTCGGATTGTCATGCAATCATTACCATCATCCATCTCCAGAACTTTCTCATCTTCCCAAACCGAGACTCCATACCCCATTAAACCAACTCTCCATTCCCCCTCCCCACTAACCCCTGGCAACCACCATTCTACCTTTTTTAAACAGGGACATTTTTAGGGAGTTTAAAATAAACCTACCATTCCTCTTGCTCTTGCATAAGCTCTTCAATTATTACTAATGAAAATCCCCCTAAAAGTCCTGAAATAGTTGGAAATTCCTTAGGCTTACACAAGTGGGCAAAATTTACACAGAGTTCCATGACTGATAGATATTTCAGACATACAACAGTGGGAATGTGTTCTTGATGTTGTGAAGACAAAGGAGATGGTGGGCTGAAACGTGTGCTCCAGATCACCTTCTTAAACCATATTCAGTGCAATTTTTATATAATCACTCAGCTCACCATCCTGCTTGTCAAAAAGAAAGCCATTGAACCTGGGAGACTTTCTAATAATATACTCAGATAGTTTTATATTAGTCTTCTATTGAAATTCATTTTAAGTAGCTTAAGTATAGAATCAATATATGTTTACGGTAGAACATTTGGAAAATATAGAAGAACATAAAGAAGAAAATAGGCTGGACACAGTGACTCACTGCAGCTTTGGGAGGCTGAGGCAGGAGACCATTGAGGCAGGAGTTAAAGGCCAGCCTGAGCAACACAGCAAGACTCTGTCTCTACAAAAAGATCAAAAAGTTAGCTTGAACCCAGGAGTTCGTGGTTACAATGAGCTATGATCATACCACTGCATGCCAGCCTAAGAGACAGAGTGAGATCCTGTCTCTAAAAAAATTTAAACAGAAGAAGCATCACTCTTAATATTCTACTGCCTACAGGTAACCATTACTAATATTTTTAAACTAAAAAACATTATATTTAATTTTACTTTACATCAATAGAAGAAAAATAACTCTGAAATGAAACTGAGGATTTAAACTTCAGATAACTGTTTCTTTAAAGCAGGAATTATTGGTTTCTAACTAAATTAAATTTCTAATTAAAAATGAAAAATCAATCAAACTTTGAGATTGGAGATTAACTTTTAAAAAAGCAATTGTTTCTCAATGAGTATAGGCTTATATTTTTTGTTAGTAAAGCTTAACTATCTCATGAAGACCAGAAAAGACCACAGGTAATCAAACAAAAATAACCTTTGATGAAAAAAAAGTTTTTAAACAGAGTTCAAAACCTAATCCCACCTTTAGGATTAATCTCCTGGAGAAAATTATACAAAAGGGTAATCTATAAGGAACCATAGTCCATGAAGCCGTAAACCACTTTCAGAAAGGACAATAAACAATACAACGGGGAAGAAGTTCTTTGCCCCAGAAGTTCTTTCCCACACAGGAATATGGGGAAAGTCACTGTCTCCCTTGACCAGAGAGGTTTAACTTCATTTGCTTCGGACACCAGTGTTTTTTATATTCCATTAATTGTTTAAATACAGACTCTATTTTAGTTTGCTTCATATTTAGACCATGATTGCCCTTTATGTATATTTATTTTTCTAGAATTTCTAATTTTCTTTGTCTTCTTTGGTTATCCTGAAGAAACTTAAATCTTTAGTACATATGTGGCATGTCTTGGTTTACTTTATGCTGATTTATTATTCAACTTGGTTTTGATAACCTCTTTCTTGTTGAAGATGTTCTTCAAGCCCACTGTCCTACTGTTCTAATTTGAACTAAGTATAGGCAGTTCCACTAGGATTTCTTTCCATGATAATAGGATTATTTCTATTGTCTCCGGGTCTACCCCTTTCTTGGATTCATTTTCAATTTTGCTAGAGTGTATTTTTGATTTTTTTTCCAAAATGACAAAAGAAGGGTTATGTCTTTGTAGATCTTCATTTTGTCCTCATAATTGAAAAATAAGTTCAAAATAAGTTTCCATCACAATTTTATGGACTGTGTTCTACTGTCTTCTGGGAACCTGAAAGGCAGATATGAAGTCTGCTGCCATTTGATCTTGATTTCTTTATAGGTAGCTTTCCCCACCCTTGCCATCCCCCGTGAGCTTTTAGGATTTTCTTGTTGAGCTTGAAGATTATAAATTTTACCAGGAAGTATCCAAGTGTGTTTTTTAATTTTTTTTTCATTGTTCCTCTTCAGACTTTTTAAATCCAAGACTCAAGGTTTATTCAGCTCAGGAAAATATTCTTCTATTATTATTTATTTGACATGTTTGTCTTCTCTATTTTTTTTGTTTGTTTTCTTCTCCAGTAACTGTTATTATGGAAAGGGTATTAGATCTCTTTGCTCTAGGAGATATTAGATCTCTCGGACCTCTCCTCTGTGGTCTTAACTTTTCTCTCATATTTTCTTTCTTCCCTTGTATGTGCATTCAGAGGAATTCCTCAATTTTGCCTTCTGAATCTCAATTTTATTTTTGCATCATTTCATTTCAATTATTCAGCTTTTCTACTGAGCATCTTTTTAAAAATCATTTTTTAATTTTTATGTTTAAGGATGCAAACATGCTCTCAAATATCCCTTAAAAAAAGTACTTTTAGAAAAAAGTTATCTTCTTTGTCCTGTTTCACCTCTATTTCCTTTAGTATCGATTGTTCCGTTGTTCTTCTGGGTCCTTCTCTCTTACGCTCTTGGGTTTCCTTCAATAATTGATGACTTTTGACTGGCCCAATCGTATTTATAAATGAAGGGCTAGGTTTCCTAGTAAGGTAACTGGTGGATTTCCTTGGCAGTTATGTAGGAATGGTTTTCTATCATGCTTCTCCTCACCAATGGAAAGACTGACAGACTCATTGGAGGCACAGTGAGAGAGAGAAGCAGACATGCAAGCTTGATTATCCAAACTGCCCAAATCAGTAAGGCTTTGTTTTTAGGGAGTGAACTGGTTTTCTGTGCAAAGCTTGGAGTGGAGTGGAGAAAAATGGATAACGACATTCTACAGAGTCCTTTTATTAATTACATCAACTACTCCTTTCTGTGATTCCAGACCTGAATTCTGCTAGGTTCTGTTGAGAAGAAAAGCTCTCATTTCTTCTTCAGCCCTCTTCGAAATCTATTTTATGTTGTGGATTTTGTTGGTTCAATCCAACTCTATCTGTTTGCTATTTTTCCAGAAATTCCTTGAAATTTCTATCTATGGATGGGTAACCTTTCCTGATTTCCTTCCTGCTTTATGAGGTATTCTTTTTCAAACCTATTTTCAGCCATGTAGGTGTAATCTTTGGAGGAAGGATAGGTAAACTCTCGTGCTTCCTTTGCCATCTTGAAGTGAGATTATATCAGATTATTCAGAACGGTTGTCCCAGTGTGTTGGTGCATGATTGCCATGAGGCATGGCACATGTCTTAGTCTCCATGGGGCTGTTTCTCTTTCTTGCATGGCCACAAACAGCTCTCCCAACCCTGATCAGCCATATGAGCCATATGGATACTTCACTAAAGAGAGTGACGTGAAAGAGGATGAGTCACATGAGCTAATTCCATCTTCAGATCCATAATTTCTGCCTCAGCCAAGTACTGTCTCATTCTTCAGGACTCTACTCAGGCCCCGCTCCTAACTTCCCCAATACTTGTGTGTAATACAAACCCCAACTAGACCACTAAGCGCACAGTTCTACCATTTCCTCTCTGTCTCCTTCATTAAACTCTAAGCTCCCCAAAGGTAAACATCATGACTTATTTTATTTCTGCATCTTGAGTGCACTCCACAGAGGCTGGTATTAAGTGCTCAATACAGACTGAATAACCGAGCAAGTGAATGAATGAACCATGGAAGTGACAGGCCTGATGTTGACCTTGGAAACAGGTGTGTTGTCTTTCTTTGCTGAAAATGAGGACACTGACCTTCTTGTTAGTCATGAGAAGCTTTGGGAAAGGGTGTTTTAGGCAGAAAGAGCAGTATGGATGAAGGCTCAGAGGCAAACTGGAGCATGGCTTTTTTGGGGGAGCTGGAGGAAGTTGTTCCCAGAAGGCTGTTCATTATTAGTTCATCCAAATAAATCGCTAATCTTTGTCGTGTTCTTTTATGCTTTGCGGTGGTCTGATTACAGGGTTCCTCCCATCTTTTCCAGTTCAGTGAGTGCAGGTCTAATTAAAGCTGCTCTATTTTAGCAGAAATGCTGGAGCCTCAGTTTGATAGGTGTCATCAAAGGCTCCTTCATGGTTCTATACCATCATGATTTAAAACCTACACCAGCCTTCTTTGCAAATTTACATTAAAGGATCTACTTACACTTAACTATTAAGTAGCATTAATTGTACTGAGTCCTCACTTCACAAGAACGTTACAAAACCACAGACAGCTTATAAAGGAGCTTTCAAGTCATCCTTGGGCTCCTGTTGCCTGCTGGAAATTGATAAAGCATGGACCCCTCAGTTATAGAGCTCTGCTGCCCATGTGATTGCTTGGTAGAACTTCCTTGCTCAAATGTGTCTGACTCCATTCACCCCCTGAAAGTCTTCCCCAGAGGTCTGAGTGCCTTGCCTCCTATTTCTGCAAATTTAATAAAAAGCAAACAAACAAAAAAACCTAACAGTTGTCAGAAGCAAGTAGACTCTCAATTCATGGTTAATTAAAATTAGTATTTTAATTTTGAGGTGTGTTATCCTGTCTACAAAGCAGGTTCTCAATAAATATTTGTCAAGTGAGTGAAAGAATGAATTTAAGCTTAAAGGAGAGATTGGGTTTGCCTTTCCTGAAGGTAGAGTTAAGGAGCATGTTTGCTGGAAATTGTCCCAGGTAAGTACGGGGATCTGCTTTAGCTCACAGGCCACCCGCTCTTTCTGTTCTAGCCATTGTCAGTCCAGTCACATACTGTACATGTCATCCATCTCTCATCTTCGGAGATAATTCATTCCAGGATTTAGAATGTCACTAAGACATCTCAGTAGGGTCCTTTCATGTGTGTATAACAGGGGGTTGTTGGGGGTGATGCCATTCCCAGGGTCTCGCTTCCCACCTGCTGAGGCAGAGACCTTGACTCTAAGGGCACATCCATACGTCCTCAACTTTTCAGCGTCAGACTGGGTTTGTTTTGAAGAACGAAGCTGCTAGTGTTAGATGCGTGATGGTATAATATAAAACAGGACGTTCCCAGTCGTGTGCCTTGGGAGCTGCTTGGGCAACCACCACTGAAATGCTAGGTTGTCCTAATAAGAAAACGAGGCCTGGGAATGCCAACAGTGTAAAGCAACTGGCATAAAGGGACACACTGTCAGCAGCCCTTGCAGGAGTCAGGCTGGAGACAGCAGGAGAGAAATGACTGCATGAGGGTGACACAGGCAGAGAGGCGAGGGTCTCACCTTACCCAAAGTCCCGGCTGGATCTGAGCAGCTAGATCACTGGGGAGAAGCACCAGCCCAAAGTGTCCCCACCGAGGGCCCTTGCTTAGAATCTTCCCAGGAGCCTGCGAGGAGAGGGACAGTGTCTAAACACAGGGCCCTCCAGCCACTGGAGTCAGAATCACAGTGCTGTGATTCCTGAGGCTAAATTCAGAACTGGAATCTGCCTCTATAAAATTTTTTAGGTGATTCTTAAATCACATCAACTAAATCTTCGGAACCACCTGTACCTCCTAATCTTCTCACTCTATAGGGATCTCCTGTTGCAGACAGCTTGCCAAGCACCAGAGTTTCAGCCAGGCATGTGGCTGGTCAGCACATAACATGAAGAGACAGGTTCTATGCCCTTGTACTTGGCAAGTAATGCTAGAATATAGGCACTGCTTTAGTCAAAGGCAATTCATGCCTGTAGGGGCAGTAAGTTATGAAGTCACAATCCTGCACTCCCAACCCAACATGATGGACCACCTAGCATCTCTAAAAGCATGCCGTTGGTTACAAAGACATCTGATGCCAATAGGAAATTGTCCACCCAGATCACTACCAAAACTGGAAAACAACTCTGAGCAAGTTCCCTATTTGTGAGGAGCAACCTAAGGATGGGGCTCATTCAGAAAGCTCCCAACAGAACTGACACAGATTCCCCGGGTAGGGTTAGCCAAAAGATCGAGGCTGTCAAACTTGGATCTCTGGGCGCCCTAAATTGACAAGCATGAAGGGCAGAGGGCATGCCCTATTCATCTTTGCCTTCCTTAGAAAGCCTAGTGTAGCACTCAGCTACATGCAAGGAATCAGTACGGAATAGTCCTTACTCAAACGAGACTGACCTAGGTGCTGGCCACAGGTGGCTTCCTCACATCCATGGGACTAAATGCCTCCACCCAACTCATCACCCATACACTCCATCACTTGTGAGATGAGATGTGACCGGCAGGGGCTGGAAGTTGTGTCTCGTAACCTAAATATGTCTCTTTCTTTTACAGCTCTTTCTAGCTGAAAGTAAACCTCACTTCAAATAACACACGAGTTACTGTAAAGATTTCAAAAATTAAATCACATTTCCACATTGGTTAAGTCGATCATTTCAGAATTACACCTTCACTTTGGATTGTTTTTTTTCTCTCCTTAAAGATAATAAGTTAATGAGCTATGCGCAAGGAAAGTTCCAATTTCAAGAAAGTTTTGTAAAGTGGAAGAATATTTTTGTTCAGTTATTACTTTCATTGTAGGTCCCCGCCTTCTTTAAGTGGGGGCACACCTGTTTCCAGGAAACCGTGGTCAACAAGCATTGGCTTTGTTGAGGTGTGCCAAAGAAATTTCAAGATGTTGCATACTTTTCCTTTGATTCATATTCCCCAGTTGCTATCCAGAGGAAAGATAACAGCACGAGTAGCAGCCATCACAGGCAATTAGTGTGTCCTATGCCGTATGATTCATTGCATTCCACTCTACCTCCCTATTTGTAATTATTGGAGATTTCTTGGCAATATTTAAGAGGCAAATGTCCAAATCCCCCTCACTCGTCACAGCAGCGTTTTAACTTTGCATAAGCAGTACCCCATGACATTCTGAATTAGTCATTTCTCATTACCTACTGTTGAGCTAAGTTTGTTTGAATTCTTCATCACTGGATGAGAAAACCAAATCCCGATGAAGATGGCCCAAGAGCACGTGATAATCAGAGTCACATCCATGATTCTTAAACTTCTTCCTTCCTCTGAGTAAGCACATTTTTTTTGTTGTTTTGCTAGCCTAAAATTTACAAAATTTAAGAAATGGGGTTTTCATTTATATAACTAGTCCTGTGTTTAGGGAAAGAGTATTCAGCTCTAGTCTCACGTGACAGTCACCTAGAGAGCTGGAATAAAATGCCACTGCTAGGGTCTCACTCCCAGGGATTCTAATTCATTTGGTCCAGGGTGAGGCCTGGGCATGGATCATTTGAATTTAAAAAAAAAAAAAAAAAGCTTCCTATGTGATGCTCATGTGCAGGGAGGCTGGAGAATGCTGTTCCAGGCAAGGTTCCAGATCTGACCCAGCAGTCTCCCCCACAGGTTTCCACCCTTCTGCCACGGGAACCCTGGCATATGGAGTCTTCTGGAGACCCCATTTAGCCTGGCTTACAGCATTGTGTTACCAGACTGGGAACATTAGCACAGGGTGGCTTACCAGTTTAGCTGCAGTAGAATTAGATTGCTCTGGCAGAGGAACAGGGAGAGAAGAACAAGCCCATCGTGTGGTGTGCTGACCAGACTGGTGAGGAAGGGGTGCAGTTGGGAACCCTAGCCTGCCCCAGATCACAACCACACAGGACGGCCATGCTCCCAGTCAGGGCTTCCTGAAGATGAGTTGGTAGATCTGGGTATGGGAAGGAAAATCAAGGGAGACTTCTTGATTCAGAGCAGCGTGCACTTTGCAGTCAGGCCACCTAGCTTCAAATCATGGCTTTATCACTTAAGTTCTGTGACCTTGGGCAAGTTTACTACCTCTCAAATGAAGTTTCCTAATTCAGAAAACAGAGATAAAAACTGCAGCCACCTCATAACTTTTGGGGACAATGAAATGAGATAATATATGATATGATATACTAGAGCCCACCCCACCCCTTTTCAGAGTCACTAGATCACCATTAATTAATGGTGATTAAATTAATGAATAAATTAAATAGATTAATGACAACTAATGGTGATTAAAGTGGAGGTAGACCATTAATTACCCTCTCCTTCAAGGTAACTAATTCTCACAAGGAAATAGAAGGTTAGATTTAAGCTGGTGAGCCACGGGTTGATTCAGAAGCAAGAGATTTCATGGAGAGCACCTTACAAGGGAGCCCCTTGGCCTCAGAATTGCAGGGTAGAGCTGTGGGGCCCAGGGTCAGCTATGTCCTCCGACCAAAGAATAAGAACAGGTACCAGGAGGCCAAATGGGATTGTGACCAGACTTGGGTCAAAGAACACAGAGAGCAAGCGAAGCCAGAAGCTATTAGAGCCAAGTCCCAAGAAAATCCATGACGCAGAAACCAGCGAAGGTGCCCACGGCCAAGGGAAGTGGGTTCAGGAAGAGCACGCTAGTGAACAAGTAGGGTTTCCTTGTTCTCCGCCTCCTCTGAGAGTTGCTTAAGCCAAGGAGGCACCCGAAGTGAGAATCTCAGCAGGCCATTCTAATAAGCGTGTGTACTGCTAGGAAAACGTGACTTCTAAATCAGAGTCCTCTGACTCTGACCTATGGGCATTTCCCTGAGTGGGTCCCACAGAAGGCTGGTCCTACGAGCTGTTTCATGGTAAACATATTTGCTGGACGAGTGACATTTAGCATGTTTCTTGACTGGAGGACTTTTCAGTGCTTTTAATTTGCTTGTATATCTTTAAGAGGAAGATATAGTAAGATGTGTTTCCCAAACTAATTTGACCATCGAACTCTTGCTTCTTGGGATTAGAATCCCCAACTCCTACGGCTTTTGCCATCTCAACTTGAAGCCTCTGCATTTGGCCCCTCCTCCCTTCCCAGGGGTATGTGGAACTCTCTGTGGGCTGTGACCTCATTCCTGGGTCCCTACCCTTCAGGTAGAGGCATGAGATGAAGCTGTAAACCACCTGAGAGTAAGGCCCATGCCTGCCTTGTTCATATTCTCTCTGGCATTTGTAGAATAATTATTCATTGAATGAATGGGATAACATGGTTCATGCCAAACTCCAATTGCTGCCAGAAGTAGCACCTTGGGTATATACAGGGTTAAATACTCAACTGACCCACACTTGTTGGGGGAATGTTTTCTGAGGCTGTTTTGTATGAAAGTAAGAATCAGGTGGCATGGATTATCCTAACGTGGTGCCTTTCTTTTCTTACCTCACAATAACCTTGCCCATCTCACTTCCAAATAGTCATGGAAATAGTTTGCCAAAGTTAAAGTCTTCACAAATATAAAATATACTCCTATAATTCCCCTAGGAATTAGATCTGTTCGTCTTCTGCTAAGCCCTTTAGGACCTAGTCTGAACAAAGGGCCTAGCAGAACATCTTAACATGTGTGGGAAACACATTTTATTATATCTTCCTCTTAGAGATTTACAAGCAAATTAAAAGCACTGAAAAGTCCTCCAATCAAGAAACATGCTAAGTTTCACTCATCCAGCAAATATGTTTATCAGTAAAGGCTTCCCCAAGTGTGTTTCATAACCACAGGCTTTACAAATTTATTAAATAAATAGAAATGAAAAATGGAACACGAATGGGCTGTTTTCCTTGACTGTTTTATAGTGGATAATGTTTATTTTAAGAAGTTCCCCAAATAAGTAAAGCTTTTCTTCTATGCTTTGTGCTACTGCATCCTAGGAATGATGTATTTTGTGGGAATTTTTGTCCACCCATCTTTACCCTGAACTTGCAGATCTGGAGGTACCATGATGTGGTCCCTGCCAAAGCTTGGCAGAGTTTGAAGTCAGACACGGCCCTAACCAGTGCGCTGCCTCGGGTGGGAGCCATATGTTGTCATTGCTTATGGCTTCATCCAACTGCACCTACCCTACAGCAGTTTGTGTTTTATTTGTATTTTTTGAAGGGGGGTAGGTAGAAAGAGAAGCAAGCAACTTTGATGGGAAGGAACTGAACTTAGATCCACAGCTGCAACAATGAGGAAAGAGAAAACATTTGAACTCTCTGCATTGCAAGTTATGTTTGATTTGGGGAGGTTAAATTTAAACCTTATTGTCATACATAACAATGTATAAAAATACAATGACCATATTTTCTTAACCCTGAATCATAATATAGTCTAAAGATATTATCTATTTTTTAAAAATGTATTTATATAAACAGTCTTCAACCAGCGTAACAATTAAACCACATTTAGTTTGAGATTAAACAATCACTGTATTAAAAACAAAATTATTTGAAATCGCAACTTCTGAGCAATCTGGACTGTGGCTGTCTCTGCCCTGTGCCTTGAGAGAGAAAGAGACTTGGAAGTCCGTGGTGCTTGCCAAGTGTGTCAAGAGTATTGCTTGTCCCAGATGACAGCTGGCACGCACAGACAAGCCACTTGCTCTAACTTTATTTTTTCCTGGTAAAGAAATAGCAACTACTTACCAGCCTACTTCTTTACAGGAAGCCAACAAGGAGTTTGTGTAGTGAATCTGTCATTTTAAATCATTGATTCAGTGTAAATTGTTACCACCAGAGAGGAAGAAAGAGCCTATTTACAAGGAGACCTTAGATAACGGGGAAAACTCCAGGAAAAAAATAATATTTATAATAATTTTGGCTGGCCATTATAATGTCACCTTCAGCTGAGATTTCTTTTTAAAGGGTTAGCCTAGTATGCCAGGCATATTCAGCTGTTTGGAGCTCTGGATTTTTAGAAATGAATAATACAAGAGAACCAACCAACGTGCCTTTGGCTATTCCAAAGCAGTCTGGTATCTGCATGAAAACATTGGTTACTTTGGTGTCCAGTTGGAGAGCACAGGGACACACAGCAGATTTTCTGAAAATCAAAGCTTTCTTCCTGAATTACATGGCCACAGAGGATGCGTTTCTGGGACCTGATGTTTCCTGGCTTACTCAAATAATAATGACAATGTTAGGATCCTTTCAGAGCTACAGAACTCTTCTTTCCTTCATGCTCAATGCCAAGAACAGCAAAAGCCTCATCAATCAGTTAATGATCTCTGCCTCTGTTAGTCTGAGTTTTGTCCCTGGGCTGCTGGTTCTCCCATCAGCATCTGTCTGCTGTCCTTCAGCGGGGCGCCCAACGTCGTGCAGAGTCCTGGGAATGCAAGTGGCTCAGGCTTTGTTAATTAGGTTATCTGATTCCCTCCCCCACCCCTGGGCTAATTTTGTTTGAGATTTCACAGTGCTTCTAAATTTATATATGTAAACAAACAGGGACACGCTTTTCTTCAAGTCATTTTATTAGAATCAAAATTAGGAAGAGTTTTTAACCTTCATGCAATTGAGCAGATGAAAGATGCTGTTGTAGGTGGGTGCTGAAAATGTTCAGAGGCATCTCTGCAAACAAAGGAAAAGAGAGAGAGAGAGAATTTGCATTCACATCTAACCATGCCTGCCTGTTTTAGTTTTTTAAGCTGTGGGTCAGCGAATGAACGTGCGGCAATTTGAGGATAGCATGCCTAGGTTATTTTCTAATGGAAAGGAAAATGGTCTTCCACTGTTAGGTTTAGAAACAGCTAGAGTATGTTTACTTAAAAGCTCAGAGGTAGTATATTATAATTCATTTCCTTTACGAAGAGGGAAAACAAGATCAATCAGGACATCACTAATGAGCTATCTGAAATACTAGGAAATAGTATGGATTTAAATAAATTGGGCATAGGACTTCAGGTTTAATACTGGACATGGCTGTTACAGGACACTTGAGAAGTAGACATTGTATTAGTTTCCTATGGCTGCTACAACAAATCAACACAAATTTAGTGGCCTAAAAACAACAGATTGATTATTTTATGGTTCTGGAGACCAGAAAGCTACCATGGGTCAGCAGGGGAGACTTTTCCAGAATAACCTTCCCACCTCAAGATCTTCAACATTCTTAACTTAATCGGATCCACAAAAATCCCTTCTGCCTGGCAAAGCAGAACATTCACAGGCTATAGGGGTTAGGACACGGATGTCTTTGGGGGGCCATTATTCTGCCTACCATATTCGTGGATATCATGATAAATTAATTTACCCTTTCTGATCAGTTTTCTGATTGGCCTTCCAACAAATCTGAAGGAGTTAATTATAGCTGGGATCTACTGGGGTGAACTGTGAATGTGAACCTGCCATTCTGCAGCAAGACCTCTTGTGAGAATAAGGCCTCCTGGTGCTGTGGAATCTGCTCTGCCCAAGGGAAACTTCCAGTGGGCACCAAATTAATGTTTTCTCCTTTTCCACCAAAGTCTTGCAAATGTAACATGTAGCTTACTACACAGAATCAAAAGCTGATTGCAGTAGTGTTTGTAGGCAACAGAGCTCTAGATGTTTGTAGGCAACAGGGCTCTAAATGCTGAATCTGCCCTTTACTAAGTGTGTAATGTTGTATAAGTTCCTTATTTTCATTATCCCTCAATTTCTGTATCTGAAAAAGAGATAACTTCTAGAAGCATAAGTTGTTGCCCAATTAGTGGTTGTCATTGTAGGGGTGTACCAGGGGCCTGCCCTTGCTCTAGCCTGTAGAGAACAAACACCAGAAGTGAAGAGTGGCCACAAGCAGGGCAGAGAAAGCTACAGGTCAGGCCAAAGATCAAAGCCATTCCCCAGTTAATAAATGAGGCTGGCCACCAGCATCGTGTAAAGAATGTGGAATTCTGCACTTACACTGAACTTGCAGCATTTGCAGATGCAAAGTCTGAAAACTTAGTAATAAGCCCCCATAATGGGAAGGCAAATCCCACCATGGAATGGTATGGACCATGATCTTCTCAGCATCTTAGAAGAAGAGGGTTAAGGTCCAGAGGAGAGGGGCCCAGATCAGCTCAGTCCATAGGGAATTCCCTTAGCCATGCTGGTTAGGGCTAACACCTTATCCATTGTAATATTTACAGCTATAAAATAATCATTAGCTTGCTAACTTACCCCCAAGTAATGGATAATACTATCTTATTGCATAGTGTGGCTTCAGCTTTATTCTCAATAGTCTACTTTATTATCATCCTAAGTCCTGATTTTAAAAACCTTCTCTAGATGTCGTTTTATATTTATATACATATATATATATGAATTTAGTCCAAGTGGATTCTGTGTACTAAAAGCACTAATGTTTATTGAATATTTACTCTATGCCATTGGAAGGGCTGACTGTCTAAAATATATTTTACTGCTTATTCCTTGCAAATAATTCTATTATGCTTCTATTATTATCTTGAGCCTACAGATGTCAAAACTGAGACTGAGGCCAGACTGAGTAACTGGCCACCCCTATAGAGCTTGTAAGTGGTAGAGCCAAGAGGCCAGGCCAGGACTGCCTGTCACTAAGCTCTAGATTCTGGTACCTAAAAGGAGAAATTCCAAGTGATAATAACATGATGACAGGAACAACAACTATTACTTAAATGGAAAGATGTCCATATATGAAAGAAAGTGAGTTGCAGAACTATGCATAGATTATGATTTGGTTTTTGTAAATTAAATAGGAATGAGTGTGTATTTATATATATATATATATATATATGGTTTTAAAACTTCTTTGGAAACTGATGAAAGTTATGGTCCCTTTTCCTTAGAAATGCATATGTGTACATGCACACAAAAGTTCACACACAACTTAGAAGTTCAGGGTAGGGATCTCTGATACATATGTATCACATATAATGAAATATCTGGAAGGATATACACCAAATTGTTAATCATGTTCTTTAAGACTGTGGTCCCCAACCCCCTGGGCTGCGGGCTGTGGCCTGTTAGGAACTGGGCTGCGCAGCAGGAGGTGAGCAGCAGGCAAGCAAGTGTAGGTTCATCTGTATTTACAGCTGCTCCCCGTAGCTCACATCGGTGCCTAAGCTCCGCCTCCTGTCAGATCAGGCATTAGATTCTGCCTTATGGCGAGTTGTAGAATTATTTCATTATATATTACAATGTAATAATAATAATAGAAATAAAGTGCACAATAAATGTAATGTACTTGAATCATCCCGAAACCATCTCCCCCCTACCCTTGCCAAGTCCATGGAAAAATTGTCTTCCTCCTAAACTGGTCCCTGGTAACTAAAAGGTTGGGGACCACTGCTTTAAGGGATAGGATTGTAAGATATTTTTCATATAATCCTTTAAGTTAACTTTTCCTATATGTTAAGAATAACTGAAAATAAGATGTTGGGGAGGGTCATAAAGAGCGTTTTTGACAACATTGTCAGTAGTCCCCACCGCGAACGAGATGTGTGCATGAGACTTTCAGCGGAATTTTTTACATGAGAAGCACGGGACCTTTCTGGCTAATCCCGTGTGCTCTGTAGAACCGAACCGTAAGTGAGGTTAATGCTGCATTGCAGAGGAAAGGAGCAGAAGTATATTGCAGCAGAGATCTGTAGGCTAAGCAAATTATCCTTGGGCTATTGTTTGAAATGACCTCTTAATCTTCATTTCAGCTCAGTCTGGCACTAATTGAAATGGCTGTTTCCAGGGCGCCCTGGTGCTAAACAAGGGAGTTTCCTTATGCTCACGACTTGCTCATTGTTGCCGTCCCTGCCAGTCGATGTGTCACAATCGTCATCTAACATAGTAACGCTGGGTTTTGGAGACATTTTCTCTCTTCATTCCTACTTCCTCCTCCACATGTACACCCCACTCCTCTTCAGTGCAGGGGTCCCGTACGCTGGATAATCAAATCTTATGCTGAGCATGAACAAAGATTCCGGGAGCATCTTACTTTTCATCAAGAAAAAAACTTTTAGTCATGCATGTTTTTTTTAAAAGGAATCTGTAATATTGCAGCCTGATTTATTCTTGGTATAACCTGGATTTTTGCACATGGTAGGGTTTGACAATAGCTGGAGACCCTAGTCGTTCTCATTGCCAAGGAGAGCGGTGAGCCCTTCCCATAGCATTTCATTTCTAGAACATTGCCCCCCTCACTGTAATGTAGCAACTGCAGGAGCAGCAAATATTCATGGAGCTCCTTAAATCCGTACCAATCTGCTGGGTAAGAAAGAGCAGGATTTCTTTCCACTCCCCTGCTCAACCTGAAAATAGAATTTGCATGCTATTCTTTGTTCCCCACCTTGGATGTGATGTAAGTTTCACTTGCATGCAGTATGGTGTATAGAAGTCTATGTTAGGATATGTGTATTATGCATCTCATTCCTAAAGGTTGGACCACAGAAAAATACAAATCTCTTTGCATACTGCTCTCCGTGATTAGGAGCTTCCTATATACTGAGAATCCTGCTGGTTCATGTTTAGCTGGTGCAGGAGGCAGGCTCTGTGATTAGCTGACTCTATCATGGGAGGCAATATACTGTAGTGGTTGAGTCCCAGTGTTCAGTGTTCAGGTTAAAACAACCTGGGTTTAAACCCTGACACAGCCGCTTACTGACTATGGTTTTGTAAAGTTTCTCACTTTCTTTTAGCGTCTGTTTGCTTGCACGAAAGATAAAGGTATTAATATCTACACTGCAAAACAATTAGGAGGATTAAATTGGGTGTCACATGCAAAGCACCTTCCACCAGCAGTGAAGTGCTCCATAAATGGAAGCTAATTACATTATTTACATGATGTTAGCGCTCCCATTAAAAAAAAAAAACAAAAAAACTTTCTCTTGACCCCTCTTTCCCTGCCATCCACTGTTGTGTTTTCCTGCACCCCTTTCCAGCAAAGGTCTTTCAATGAGGCCCATGCTTTATACCTCTGACTTCCCTCCTCAGATTCATTCCTAAACCCACTCTGATGGGGCTTTGGCCCCACTTACTTCTCCAATGATACTTTTCTTGTCAGTGTCACCAGTGGCCACTGTACTGCTAAAAGTGACGGCATTTACCAGTGCCAGTGACCCATCAGCAGCATTTGGTAGAGGAGGTCCCCTGCCATTGGTTAGCAACTGCATCCTTCCAGTTTCAGCTCAAGCCAAAAACCTTGGAGTCATCGTTGATTCCTCTCTTCCTTTCACATCTCACATAAAACCTGTCAAAAAATTCTGTTTACCTTCAAAACATATCAGACTTCAACCACACCTTGCCATTTCCACTGCTAATACACATTCATTGTTAGTACCCTAATTGAGCCTTAATCATTGTTCAAGGAGATATACTGGGAACACCGTATTTAAAATCGCTGCCACCAGTATTCCTCATCTCCTTTGCTCTAATTTTATCCATAGTACTTATTACTTTTTAATATACTGTACAATTTTCTTACTTATTCTGATTGTCATTTTTCTGTTTGCCTCAGGTAGAATGCCTAGAACAGTGCCTGATACATAGTATACATGCGGTAAGTATTTGTTAGATGAATTGCCATTGCAGGGATAAAGAAACTGGGGCTTAAAGGAATTAAGTAATTTGCCAAGGTGGCACAGGAAGTAATAAAGCTATTCTAAAACAGTACTTAACAGCCTCATAGGTAAGAAGTGCTGATGTTAGGTGTTTCTACATTACTATTGTTAGGCATCTATTTTCCATTTTTTATTAAAAGTAGACTTAGTCTAGATAGCAGTGTCTGGGACCAATGGCACTTTACATGACTATGTTTGACCATAGGCTAAGGTTTATTCTGTTATTCTTATCTCTGTGCCTTTCAGTCATCTGATAAAATCCCCTTGTTTTGAAATATTTCCACCTTTCAGAAACTAATAGATTAATGTTAAGTTCCTCTTGCCTTTTTTAAAAGCTCTTAAGAAGCCAAGCCAGGCATCACTTTGGAACTTTCCTTCTAAGTTAATCCTTTTATCTTTTTATGATACTTATAATAGTATTAAATTATCTCTCCAGAGCAAAATGAGTTTTTTTATTACATACATCTTTGTATTACAATCCACACCTGTGGAGTGATCCCTTGCTCTATCTGGACTCTATGATGGTTGGGGAAGTAAACAGATATCCAGAACCTCCTGGTCTACTTGGAGAAATGCACATGTAATAGTTGGGATATTGACTCAGCTGATTTAACAGAGACTAAATAACAGTGGCTTACACAAGACAGAATGGTTTTCTCTTGAGCGCTCTTGTCCCAGCTGGTAAGCAATTAAGGGAGAGGAATTTGTGCCCCCAAGGTCACTGCTGGGGCCCACCTCCTTCCCTGTTTTTGCTCCACCGTCCCCTACTGTGTTGGTCTCATCAGATGGCGGAATTTGGCTTGTATTCCCACATATACATTCCAGAGCCTGGGATGGGGGGAAGAGGAAAAGTGAGCAAGTGGCTTCCTTTTGAATATATGACCCAGACATTGTACATCTCACTTCTGCTTACATCCGATTGGCTGGAACTTGGTCCCATGGTCACACTTGAGAGACACCGAGAAACGTAGTCTGTAGGGCAGCAGCACCTGCGCAGCTCAAGGGAGTCTATTACTAAAAGGAAGGAGGAAGAGTGACTACTAGGGAACAAATTAGTCCTTCCTTGGCCATATCTGTAAATATCTCTGTCACTTACAACTAAGTAATAAGATCTTAAAGGGCAGGGCTGCATTTACACTCTCAGCACCTTGAACATTTTCAGTTGTCAATAAATATTTTTTGATTAGGGGATTTGGTTAATGCACTTTCATCGAAGAGATTTCATGGAGAGTTTTTATTATAATGCCCAAAACAAACACTATTCAATCGTAGGGTAAATACTGCAGGAAAATAAATGTCACAGGGCAACACAGTCACAGAGAGGTTCTCATACACCTACACACCCCTCCGTTCTAAGCCAGAGAGGCCGCCTGTAGTAAACCAGATGCAAAAGATAGACTCCAACTAAATGGATTCGTGTTCCAGCTGATCAGCTGCCTCATTAATGCACCCAAAGATTAAGCCTCTGCTCCACCAAATTTGCTGACCTAATTTTGAGAACTAAAAGACAGAGCTAAGTGTGGTTTCATGGTATGCCACATTCCTTTCTTAATTCATCATGCTTCATGGGAACCAGGATCTCAGACTTCCCCTCCCCCAGGTAGCAGTTGAGCTGGTAGAATTGTTCTCTCTAGTCCATAAGGAAATGAAAACTGATCCTGCTGGAGGAAGTAAATAGAGCAGCAGTAAAGCATCCCTCCCCTTTGAATCTGAACATCTGTTCAAACTTTTCACAGCTCCCAGGAGGAAGGGGACAGAACACAGGGCTTCAACTAAAAAGGGAACTTCATCCATTTGCACCCTGCTAACTTGAAATTTATGATGATTGACCTGACCTGGCTCTTGGTTTATCTCCATGATGACTTTGAAGAAGGGCCAAGCTGGGTAAATAAATATGATAAACAAGAGTAGAGAGGGTGATGTTTATCATATTCATGAGAGCAAACCTTCGCAGGACTTCATGAAAAAGTTGAGTTTAAATGACTACCACTTATGCCAAGTGAGATATAGATTCAATAACATAGGGCCACCCCTCAATTTGAAAACTTATGTTTCATGTACAGTTGAGTTACTTTATGGACTTGAAAGAAATGCTATGCTCTGTGGTTCTGGACTTTCACTAACGCACACTGGCCTTTCCTGCTAATCTGAATCAACAAGAAGTTAGCTGCATCTGGTTGGGACAGCCAGACGTTCTCCTGGAACCTCAGCCACCCCTAATCCAGATGTCAGTTTACATTTACTTTAGCATGAGTGGAGATCCCTTGCCTCTCATGTTGTCATCTGTCCTTCCCAGAGTATTTAACAGCGTGGCCTTTGGCCAATCCTTTTCTTCTTCCTGGTGTGGCAGGCTCCGAGTGGGGGCTGCTCAGCTGGGCCCCCAGCTGGCTCTTGTTTCCAGCTGCATCAGAGCCCACTGGCTGGAAGGCAAAGCTGCAGAGTGATAAGTGTTGTAAAAATAAAGCCCGTTGCTAGCCAGGCCAGCCAAGCGGCGTGGGAGGAGTGGAAAATTCAGGCTATGTGTTCTTGGCGTGACAAATTGTCAATATCAGGAGTGTTCTGCTGGGAGAAATGGACGAGATGTTTTCTAACCAGGCCTAATCTGTGTGTTATCAATCAGGAGCCCTTGGAGAATCATGTCAGAACCAGGCTGATGGGACTGGAGCCATAAGCTGGGGTCAGCTCGTTTACTGGCCACCATCTTGACTTGACCGACCCTTTGGGGTCTGGAGTGGCCTTGGGAACCTCAGGGTCAGAGTGCAGGAGTGGCTGCCCTTGATTGACCTACCGAGGGAGAGTAAGTTCTGGGTATGGTTTAATCAGGGATCAGGCCAATCTCTCCCCCACCCCCTACCTGCCATGTGCCCTACTGATGATATGTTTTCATCCACACTCTGAGAAACAGATATTATTACTCACATCAAACTCTGGGGGTAGCTGTACATTTTGATGTTTTTCATACAAAGAATGTGACAGTAATTTCTGAAAATTCAGTATGGTCACTTAATTGGTAATTAGTAATTTTGTCTGGTCTTCTTTGGAGATGGATGTCTAGCTACATGACTCTCTGCTCCTTGCCCTCCAGAACTTTTTATTGTATGGCTGAACTGAAATAAGAGTTGGAATAAAAACATTGCTCTCCCAGCCCTGAGAGTAGACAGGTCCTGGGACACCCTCAAGACCCACCTTGAATTCAGATGAGAGCTCCTTCCAGAAAAAATGTGGAATGTTTTCTTATTTTACTGCTTAACATTTTACTTCTTACAATTGGCCCCATCTATGTATCAGGATATTAAAGGCAAGTCCCTGCCTCCTTCCTCCTCCTCCTCACCACCCTCATCCTTCTGCTCTTCCTCCCTCCTTTCTTTCCCCTTCTCCCTCCCTCGGTTTCTTTGTCTTTTAAGACACTGACAACCTTTCTGGCATGTTGCCTAGGCTTAGGAGAGAGAATCTTTGTAAAGATTTCTTTTAGCCATTGGCTGGGAATCACTGTATAAATCAGCAGGACACTTTGTTGTAAAACTTTCTTATTATCAACATTCACTACTGTTTCATTTTATGAATGCTTCTTTGTCTTCCAAAAAGCATTTCAGATTAAGCAATGCTGTTATTGAAAATGTGGGAGGTTTCTCTGCTGGTATGCTTGGCTGGTTGAATTGTAGACGGTTGCCACAAATATTACAATGCCAGGTTCCTCTAAATGTGTTAAGAATATTAATTTATGAAGTGGCTTGGAGATAGAAGTAGAGAATTGGCTTCTTTATTATCCAATTGAGCCATTGAATTTGTACTTTCTACTGAAAGAGCTTTGAGATCTACATGTGGCTCAACTCTGCGATTTAAGTAGAGACTCGAGATCTTTCCTATTATTGGATGTATAGATTCAACTTAAGTTACCCAAAAAAAGTGTTTTTTACATTCTGTGTGCCAGCACTATGCTGGACACTAGAGATGCACAGATATATAAAAACCAAGCCCGATGTTGAAGTGTTCATAATCCCACAAGGGAACTCTCATCTGTGAACAGCCACTCTCTTGCAATGCGGTGAGCACTATAGTAGAGGTGTGAGTGATACCAGAAGTACATGCCTAGCGTCAGAGACACATGGGGGCGGGAGGGATGCGGTGCACATGGTGGGTGAGAGCACCTGGTCTTTGATGACAGACATATGGGGTTAAATAAAGAGTTCTGGAAGACAAAGATCTACCATCTTTAACTGGGCGAACAAGTTATGGAGTGAATTAATACATAACTTTCATTGTTATGGGGATTCAGAGAACTACTAAAATGTCATTTAAAGTGTTCAAGACAGTGTTTGATGGCCAGAACATGCTCAATCAATGGCAACTTGTCATTGGAAAGCAAGAAATCATTTCAGACTTTGGTGGGAATCTGGCAGTGTGAGTAGGGGCAGTGGGGCTGAGACATCGCCAGGACACAGCATGTGGAGGGGAGAGCTCAGGGTCTGCTGGAGAAGACCAGCAGTGAGTGGGGAGAGCATCAAGGCAGGTCGGGGCCAGACTGTGAAGCCATTTGTACTGTCAGACCAAAGGATCAGACTTGACATTGAGGACCGTGGGGAGTGATTGGTGTTTGTGAGCAAGGAAGTGGCATAGAGAGATGTGAGTTTTAAAAAATAGCCTCTCTGATGGCTGTGTGGGGAAACTAGTTAGGAAGTGACTGCACTAGTGCAAGCAAGAAATTATATTCACTTTCACTCCACTGTATTTGTTGAAGGCCTGCTGTGTCCAGGGCACTTTGCTAGGTATAGAGATAGAGAAAGGGGAAACACTACAATAATTTTTTTTGTGAGATAAAATTGATAAAAACCAGTGACCAACTAGAGATGGGGTGATGGAAAAAGTACAAGTGAAAAATCACTTCATGGAAAAATGAGATTTTTTTGGAATATTGGAATCCAAAATACTTCATTGGACATGGGCAGGAAAGAAAGCCAATTTTCTTCTTGCCCTCTCTTCCCCTTCCTTCTTATTCTTTGGGAAAAGAAGTCACAGGAGCTAGTGACAGCCAGCCCTCTCTGAGCAGTTGCTCCAGCAGCCCTCTGAGGACATACTCTAGATTAACTTCCAGGGAGACCATGAAAATTGAGTGAACAGGGGGAAAGGAACAAATAGCTTCATCCAGTATTCTCATAGCTTCCCATGGAACCTTGAATATTCAACTAAAGGGATAGTACTTGACTTTGGAAAGTTGTTTTCCTGTTGAAATGGAAATGTAATGAGAGGTGATATTGAATAATGGAAAATATGGGGTTATTTGATGAGAGGTTGAGGACAGGATCTGGAGGTCATTGTAGGTAAACAGTGGGAGGGAATTGGGATGTGTAACTATTGACATGGAACTGAGGAGGAAATGAGGAGAGGAAAAAAGGATTCCAGCATGAAATGGTTTTTGCTTATTGGAAAGATGTTGTTTGTGAAGAAAAATAAAATCTTAAAGAGAAGACAGAGAGATGAGAGACTAAGAAGGAAGCCACTATCATCTTTGTGTTAATCCTTCCAGAAGTTATCAGCAACACCCTTATTGGAATGATGACCATGGATACCGTGGCATAATTTATTGCGAGGGGTGAGTAAGGGTCAGTCAATACCTTCCTTCTTGCACAGTAGGGATTCTAAGAGAACAAATTTAATCATAAAACAAGACATACCAGGCACATTGAGCCAAATGCTCACCAGGAAATCTCATCCAGCCAGGTTCTCTTCTCAGATGCATATGCAACTGTTGAGAACTACTCACAAACCTGGGTGCAGGTGAAGTTGCATCCCTCTTGCTTTTAGTTAATTCCTCAGAAATCCCATATACCCTGTTAGCAGCAAGCCAGTATCTCTGCCTTATTCTTTTTCCTCCTCTTAACTGTTCAGAAATCTCCAGGGCTCACTCAGTTCATAGATGGCCCCTGACTTCCACGTGCCCAGTGGAGATTGCTGATGTCTCATCGGTCTATCCTGCACTTGTTTCTCACCACCACACAGTGACGCTGTTGAACACAGGCTGGGTACAGCCTGACAGTCATTGCCTGTCCATTGCTGCAGGGAATCCTAGCTGGTCCTGCTGACCACTCAGGCTAAGGGAATATCCCAGCCACGAAGGTTCCCCTAACCAGCAACTTCCCAGGACTCAGGGCAACCCCAGTTGTGCTGAGTCAAGTCCTGTTAATGATGTACCACCTCATGGAATCTTTTTCCCAGGTCCTTCACCCAAACATTGAACCAGCTTTTCTATTAAATCCTCAAAATAAAGGATCTTGAAATACTTATCTCTACAGACAAGGGAACCACTAACTATACATTTATACTCATCAATGACACCACTTCTGATCTGATATTTTGCCATTTGTCTCAGAGGGACAAATTCAGCCTCTGGTAGGTCCTCACTGATGACACTTCAGTATGCATAGTGTGGTTAGGAATTGTTTTGCTTCTTATTCTCCCCACATCAGTCATGATTCCAGAACTCAAAGTAGGGAAAGCCGCGCTCACAGTGGTGTTTGACCTGTTCGGAATCCCTTGTCACCACTGTGTTTCCACTGGTAACAGACACTGGTTGCCCATGTGTCCCCACTGTCCCAATACATACTATTCACAGAGGACATAGAAGCCAAAGGTGGTTAGCCACGAAAGTGTGCTTTTTCCTAGTTTTCAGTTTACAAAGGGGTGTTGATCTTTAGTTGAAAAGGATTTTAGCCAAGAAGAGCAGCTAGACCATAGGAGCAATGTTACAATGTATTTCCCTGTTTTTTTCAAAACCTGTTCCCCTGTTTCTCCTGGCAAGCCTTAGGATGTGAGATGCAGGCTTGAAACAGGCTGCTAGAATGGCAGTGATAGAAGGACAAGGGATTTCGAGAGACAGGAGAAGGTGAATGTGGAGGAAGGAAGTGGAGAGGTGTTGAGTGCATGAAAGCTCTCTGTGTTCCAGCTTTGGGCATGAACCCTGACGGCTGTTGGATCCATTTTCAGCCAAAGACGGCTGTGCTGGGCATGGCTGACAGAGCATAGCTGAACAGGCCAAACTGAGCCCTTGTTTACCATGATTAAGGTGACTATATTATTTACTGTCCAAACAGGAACACTTTTGAGAATAAAAAGGAGCACTGCTAATAATAAAGTCAGGGTAACAGGTATAAACCTGGACTGTTGAGGGCAAACTAGGAGTTACAGTCATCTGTATTTTGAAGGTGTTTTATTTAAAAATTGAGCTTCTTAACTGTGAACAATGTGCTAACATGATTGCTGTGGCAGCTACGAAAAAATAAATAAAACTGCTGCCTCAAGGAATTGACAATCTAGTTGTAGAGATGAGACTCATATATAAAGAGATTGCCGGTTATCATTGAAGGTGGTACCCAACCAAGTGCCAAGTATGTGGCAGTCATAGGGTGTGGTGTGAAGGGTCATGGCCTTGGAGTTAGAAGACTTGTGTCAAGTCCTGGATCAGTCTTTAGCTGGGTGACTTGTACAAGGTACTCAATCTCTTTGAACATCCATTTGTTTTTTAATTCATTTATTAATAATTATTCATTTATTTGATAAAATATGGACTTGCTCTGTGCCAGTGTATCATGGTGGCAAAGAACACAGCCTTTACACAGAGGCACGTGGGTTCAAACCGCAGCTCTGCCACGACCTTTGAGACCTTGAACTTATAGTTTAACACTCCTGAGTTTCAATTTCCTCAGCTGTTAGATGGCGATAATACTTGATGTGGTTTTAATGTTTGCATTCCCCGAAGTTAGTATGTTGAAATCCTAACCCACAAAGTGATGGTATCAGGAGGTGGGGCCTTTGCGAGGTGATTATGTCATGAATGGGGTTAGTGACCTTATAAAAGAGTCCCCAGAGAGACCCTTGCCTCTTTCCACCATGTGACGACACAGTGAGAAGGTGCCATGTATGGACCAGAAAACAGGCTCTCATATCAGACGCTGTATCTGCCAGCAACTTAATCTTGGACTTCCCAATCTCCAGAACTGTGAGAAATAAATTTCTGCTATTTATAAGCTATCCGGTTTATGGTATTTTGTTATAGTAGCACAAATGGAGGACTAAGACAATACCCAACCGTAGAGCTGTTGTAAGCTATTGTAAATGAGAAAATAAGATGAATTTTGCATATGAAACATCCAACAGTTTCTCACATATAAAAATATCTCAAGAAATTATGGCTATAATTATTATTTCAGTTCCTGCCTAAACACCTCCTAGAGCTCTTAGGAAGATCCTTTGAGGACATTAGGTGAAAGTGCTTCACATGCTATGACATGCTGCACAAAGGAAAGACCTTATGGTTATTACCAGTGGTTGGGACATTGTCTAGATCCTTCCCTTTTCCTACCTGTTAGGATGTTGTCAGCTGCAAATAAGAGATAACTCAAAATATCTTAAATAATATGTACATACATTATCTCACAGAACATGGAGTACGGAGGTGAAGTGTTTCCAGGATTGGTTAATTCCATGGCTTGATGATGTCATCAAGAGTCCGTATTTCCACCCTGCTAATCTCAGATGTTGGTTACCTCACCTCGGAGTGACGTACTGGCTGCAGCAGTTCCAGGCATTACATCTTTACCACACAACACACTAGTGGCAGAAAGAGACTATCTCTTCCTTGTGCCTTTTCTTAACATCTAAGAAGCCCTTATCAGAACCCCACTCCCACACTTGTAAACTTACTTGCAAGTCTCATTGGCCAAAATTGGATACCAAGTCCCTTCCTAAGCCAGTCATTGGTGAGGTAAAGTCCCTATAACTGCCTTATGCTAACCAAGAGCCACCCTCCTGGGGCTGAGGATCCTTTCATCTTCCCTAAAGACATGGTATTGCAGAGGTGTAGAACACTTGAACAAAACCACGGTTCTGTTAACAGGGAAGTGAAAAGAAAAGGTTGTAGATAAACCACCAGTGGTGTCTTATATTCTCTCTCTCCAATCCCTGTCACTATGTTCTACTAATTCTACTTCCAAAATATTTCTTAAATCCACCCTGGCCTTTGTTCAGGTTCTCAACATCTCCTGCCTAGACTCTTGATTCCTTCTCTCTATCCTTGTCATGCCCATTTGATGTTCCCTTTGGCTACCACTCAGCTGTTTATACAGTGCAAGTCTGATTATACCATTTCCTGTCTTAAAGACTCTTAAGACTCAATTGCAACCAACCACCTCTTTGAAGATACTCCAGATGTTTTATTTATGTCTCTTATAACTCTGATGACAGACAGTCATGTGTTTGAATTATTTGTGTGTTTTCTGTGCCTCCCACTATCTTCTCTGTCCAATATAGTAACATTGACCACATGTGGCTATTGAGCACCTGAAATGTGGCTGTCCCAAATTGGGATGGGTTGGAAATATAACATATACTTTGAATCTGAAAGATTTAGAACAATAACAAAAGAAAGGATTGTGAAATAATTTCATTAATGATTTTTTTAAATTGTTACATATTGACATGATAGTGTTTTAGATACATTTTGGTTAAATAAAATATATTATAAAAATTAATTCACCTATTTCTGTTTAATTTTTAATGTGGTGATTAGAATATTTCAAATTACACACATTGTCACATTTGTAGCTCAAATTATGTCTCTACGCACTAGATTGCTAGCTCCTGCGGAGAGGAGGCTGAATCTTCTTGATCACATCTGCTTTTTTCTCCACCTCAAGGTCCGTAAGAGCTGGAATCTAGTCAAAACGCTTTCCTTGGTTAAAATAAAGTATAAGAAAACTCAATTTTGGGATGGAAGAGCACTGGGTAATCTAACGTTATTTGACTCCTACTTTTGGCTTTCTGACACATGGGTTGTCTTTTTTGCGTTCTAACTTGTCTGAGCTTCTTTTAAAATTTGCCAGGTTGGAAAAACGCTCTTTGCTGTGATTACTTCAGGGCACTAAGTTGTTACCGACGAATCCAAATTGAAAAAAGAGAGAAACTAGAATTCAAAAATCTTGATCAGGTTTGCTTTTCTCTATTAGTTCTTATTCTGTCTGCTTAGACATTCCTCAACAAATTACATTTTACATTTTAGAGGTAGTGGTGTCTCCATGACTACAACCTCTAGAGTATTTTAGTTATTTTTACAGTCATTATTAGGAATAAAGAAGCAGATACAAATTATGCTGTTTCTATTCAACTCCACTGAATTATAGCTGGCAGTTGCATTTTTTTGTGGATGAAAGAATTATATATTTTTTCTGTTTATTGTATTCTTAGGGATTATTTAGAAGGCAAAGAAAATGAACATCTTCTAGAAAACATTTAGGAGAAAATCTGTTTATAATGGCTCAATGAAAAGAGAAACTTTTTTATCTTTAATGAGCAGAAATGAAGGAATTAAGTTTTATATTTACAGTAGCAAAAAAAAAAAAAAAAATTCCATTGTTTGGGGGAAATCATCTTTTTTCCAGAAATGTATAGTGAATTTAAACTTCTAATGTGGAAATAAATAATGTTGATGGTTATAAATCATGTGCTGAATAATACAACAGAATTATTTGGTTACTGTCTGCTCAAAGGGCCCCGGCAGCCTTTGAAGGCTGAGTGCTGTCTGATCCTCCCACCTCTGGGGCATGCTGTCTCCCAGAGGAACAGCAGCAATCAGGGGGTCCATTATTTGTTCAGTGGGACTGTTTTAATAAGTGCCCTTTGCCAGGTCTGGTGAAGGGCATTGTTTCCTCTGGCTTTGATCTTTTCTCAGTCACTAAGGAAAGTTCTGCCCCGTGACATGTGGCTGCCGTGGCTGCCAGGAAGCTGGGGTAGAATTCTGGGCCCTCCTGTTCACAGAGCGATTATCCCTGGACAGCTGGGTGGTTTGTTCCTTTCTCTTTTCTTTCCTTCCTTCCTTTCTTGCTTTCTCTCTCTCTCTCCCTCCCTCCCACCCTTTCTTTCCTTCCTTCTTTTCTTGGTAAAATATGCATAACGTAAAATTTACCGTTTTAACCATTCTCAGGTCTATAATTCAGTGGCATCAAGTACACTCAGTGTTTTATAGCCACCACCACTGTGCATTTCCAGAACTTTTTCATAATCCCAAACAGAAACTATTCTGGAGGAGATGAGAAAAACTTCATCTTTGCCCCTAGAAAGTTCACTGAAAGATCAACTCACAATAAGGTGGATTAATAAGAGAAAGAGATTACAAATCTATTTACTGTGCACACAGGGAGAATCACAGAGTGATTACTCAATATCCCGGTGGGATCCAGAAGTTTACATGTATCCTCATTTTAGAGGGGAGGGGAGATGAGGAATACAGGTAGTTCAGTTGAGTGGCAGTACATTGTTATTAAGGAGGATGAATAGATACTTGGGAGAATGAATAGATGGGGAGAAACAGATTGACTTGTAAATGATTCTCTTTGGAAATTAAATTAACCTGAGAGATAGTTATTATCTCTAAAATGGGTTGAGCCAGGTCTGGTTGCATTCTTGATCTTCTTTCCTGCAATATATTAGATAACAGGGAGGGGAAGGAAAGACAATTGTTCTTCTTCATGGGTCCATCTGGTTTTTATGCAGATAGAAGGAAAGCCCCTTCCAATGTCTGTTGTTCTAGAAGGGCCTTTAATTCAAAGTACTCTTTCTACTAAGGACTCATACTCTGGGTGAAATTCCCTGAGCTCCTTCACTATGCATCCATGAAGTGCTAACTCCCTATTCATCCCTTTTACACAGCTCCTGACGACTCTATTCTACTCTGTGTTTCTAAGAATTTGCCCATTCTGGGTACCTCATGTAAGTGGAATCATGCAATATTTGTCCTTCTGTGTCTGGCTTCTACCATGTGGCATAGTATCGTCAAGCTTCATCGATGTTGTAGTATGTCACAACTTCATCCCTTTTTAAGGCTGAATAATATTCCATTGTATTTCTATACTACATTTTGTTTATCCACTCATCTATTGATGAACATTTGGGTTGTTTTCATCTTTTGGCTATGTGTGGTTTTTAATAGAGCATGAAAACACATGACGACACTCCGGTCATTTCTACTACATCTGGACCTGTTTCTGATGAAAGTGGGAATTGCAGGTGTTATGGTACCTAAAGTCTTTTAGGTTATGTACCCTTAAAAAACTGCACTTGTTGTCGAAACTGGTCTAGGTCCAGTTGCTCATCGCACAAAGATCCAATAATTGAGACAACAAGGATTGCCAAGAAAGAAAGGAATTTTTAACATAACAGATGTCTTACGGGGAAAAGGGGAGAAGCTGCCTCAGGTCTTTCTCTTTGACTAAGGGAGATCATGCACTTTTAAAGAAGTGGCCACGTGCCTTGGGGCAGGTCACGGTGTCTAGGCATTGGCACAGGTCGTGCTGCATTGGGGGTAGGTTGTGGGGGATGGTGAGTTGTCAGGAAGTCTGCCCACGGCCTTCAGAATCTCAGCTCCTTTGTCTTGCAGAAAATCCACCATTTCTGGGAAAGGACTCAAAAGCTCAGGTACTTAGTTAAGACAGAAGATTTCATAGGGGTCATTGAAATTTGTTCAGTCGGGGCCCGGTTACATGATTTTCTTGCTGAAAAAGTGAAGCCACTGTGCAGAAGGCAGGTCATCACGTGGGGACCTCTTTGCAGTTCGTATTTCCCATGGCCAAGAGCAAACACCCCCCAGAGTAGGCAGCCCTGCCTCATTGCCTGGCAGAAGATGAGGGTGGGGGCTGCTCACCTCCCACTGAACACTGCTAGGCAGGAAGGACTTCGGAGAATCTGAGAGATAGCTCCAGCGCAAGTGTTATCTGTTGCTATTGCAGGGAGAAAAGAGAATTTTTGAAAGGAGAATGAAAGTGTCCCTGTCTCTAGAATTGAAGCCATTTGGGGGATTGAGTGAACCCTTTGTTTAAGAGCATGATGCTTCTTTTAGGTATGTGCCTGCTGACATTTTGTGTGTGGTGGAGTTAGCGATGTTGTAGCCAGAGACCTGGAAATATCCAAGGCCTGCTCTACCAATTTCCTCTTCTCTCCTTGGGGTTTGTCTGGGAGCTATTAATATACAGACCTCGGGAAACCAAAGTACCTTTTATCACTAGTTGGACAACCAGGGTAGGCCTCTCCGATGATCAGGTGGGAGTGGATAGTTTGGACTCCAGGCCCAGGTGAGGCCTCTTCACCTTTTCTGTTAAATCCCGGTGTTCCCACTGTCCAGCTGCTGAGCCAGAAGGATAGCGTCTGTGGGAGGAGAAGCGATGAAGGAGAAGGTGCCAGAGATTCCTGCTTATCTCTAGAGCCAGGCGAAAGCAAGACGTAGAGGGAATATATTTGACTTTAACAACCTATAATCTTTGCATCTGGCAAATAGTGGTCTGGAGACTCACCCAGTGATAGTAGTGCCTCTTGAGGAGTGACTTGAATAGAAGCAGAAGGAAGGACAAAGGTCTCCTCCTTCCTCTAGATGTGTACAGACACCGAGATAGGGGTTTTATGTATGTTTCTCCATAACAACCGTATGTACCATGCACTCATTATTATCTCTGCGTTGCAGGTGAGAATGCTGAGGCTCCAAGAGTATAAATAACTAGTCTATCATGCACACCTAGTGGGAGAGCAGGGTTCTCACCCAGATCTGTTGGACACTGTGGCCTGTGATTGAACAGTTATTCCATAACTGTCCTTTTGTCAGACTTGGTTCCAGAGAGAGCTCCATATGGCCCCACAGTAGCTGCCTCAGTCATCCTCTTTCTAATCCTGGTCCAAGAGTAGAACAGAAATTCCATGACAGGTCAGTTCCGGGAGCAATGTTTGGTTCTTTGGGGAAGCACTGCTGACCACGGAGGCCATCTGTTCTGCAGAGCCACTTCTGAGGCTTAATTTAGAAACAATTGAAATGATTATAATATAATTGTTTTAAAAGAAAAAGAAGAATGGACTTATTTCAGGATAATGTCATTATTTTAAGGGTTTCTAATCCACAATCAAGCCTGGTTAGAAATAAGTGTTGGAAAGCAAAGCAGTGGCTTCAGCGAGTTTTACTGAAGGGATTTTTAAAAACGCACGGAGCTAAACCCGTGTAACTAACAAGACACTGCTGCACAGTTACATTGACTCCCGGCATATGGAAAACTCACACATGCACGCGCACACACACACGTGCACCTGCTGCAGGGTGAGAGGAGCAAAAGAGACCACACCCATGTTACGCAACAATTATCCCGTAGTACCAACGAATCTCACATGCTCCCCGGCCTTTAGAGCATCTAACCAAGTCTGTCCCCCAGGTCTGCTTCTCTTAACTCCATGGTGTTATGGCTGTGTCAGCAGAGACTGCATAATGTACTGGCTGAGAACAAGAGTTCTGTGGTTATGCCCCTGCACTTTAGACCTGACTCTACTGCTTATTATCTGTGTGATCTTAGATAATTCGCTTAACCTCTCTGTGCTTCAGTTTCTTCATCCATGAAATGGGGATGGTGGTAGGACCACTTCAGAGGGCTGTTGCAAGGACTCGGTGAGTTAGCGTGTGTGCAGCGCAGGTTCGTAGGGAGTGCTTCACAGGAATATGGTCCATCACAGAGAATCACGGCGGCCAGCCAGAGCTCACCGTGCGCAGAGTGGGAGGCAAGTGGGGAAAGGCATTTGTTTTTTATAACCTGGGCCTCATATTCACAAAGGACCACACGTCCAGACTTTTGTCACTCTCGCCACTACGTTTACATGTCACCTCATAGAGTTACACTGACAGGATTGTGAGTGGGGTGGCTGTCAAGCCACTCCAACTTGGGTCGCTGGACCACAGCCCCTTGGTGCACTGTGAATTAATATTCTTTGGGATCCTACAATTTGCTCGTGAACATTATAATTATAGTGCATTGAATTTTACATGTTATAAAAGCATAAATTTGCTAAATGTAAATACTTAGAGTAAATCACGATTTTTATAAAACTGTTTTTCTTCACTTTTTAATAAGCCATGGAGACACACGAATAGGAAGGTGGCCAAGGCTTCGGGGTATTTTCTGAAAGGAATATATCTCATTTCATTAGAGGAGGAAAGTCTAGTCAGTGGTGGCAAGTCGTTCAAATCAGAGCTTTTCTGATATGGCTGTTAGTGTATAATAATCATTTATCCTCAAGCTCAGCATGAAAAGGGAGCCCTGGAAAATGGGCTTTGGGAGGAGGCGATTTGCTGGGGTGTGTAACTGGGGTTGCTTCCCCCGTGTCCCAGCTGGGATGCTCCCAGGCACGAGTCTCAAAAACTCCAACCTTGGCTTACCACGGGGAAAATTTATCATCTCACACTCCTGCAAATTATGGGGAAAGGCCCAGTTAGTGGCTCAGTAATATCATCACGATTTTCCTGTGTCTCTTTTCACATGTCCTCAGGGTCACTTCATCCTGACGCTTTGTGGTCACAAGATGACCACAGCAGTTTCAGCCATCACATCAAACTGTGGAAAAGGTCTGTTTCTCTTCCTCGTGTCCCATCTTATTAGCAAGGAAAACTTTCCCTGAAGGCTTCTAGCAGTCATCCTTTGTGACTCATCGGCCTTCCCCAAACCAGTTCCTGGCAAGGGGATGCAACCACCATCACTGGCTTTGACCAGTGAGAATTCGCCTGCGTCACAGCAGGGACGAGGTGAAGACATCAGAACCACATCGGGGCTCTGCAGGTGTGGGACAGGAAAAAAGCTGCCGGATGTGTGTCCAATAGTCTGTACTAGGTGACTTTCAAAAGCAGAGGTGTCTAGACCAGGTTTCATGTTGGAACCACTTTAATTGGACATGGTAGAGTTGGCTGCTTTGAGTGCAGTGTTGGAGTTGACCTGAGACTGGGTTGTGTCTGTTCCTGAACACATATCCGTTGTCTTTAGACCTTCTTTCTCCTGACACCACAGGAATGAGGGGAACATTCTAGAACCAGGTTGGAATTCCATCAGTGTGTCGTGGCATCTCAGATTTGGCATCTTTTTCGTGGAATTTTATGAAAGATCAAGCAAGAAATGAATCCTTAGCTAACCGTAAGGTCATCATTATTACTGTTCAAAGATTTATCTAATTAAAAGTTGTATTAAAGATGTAAATGTAATATAATATAAAAATTTCATTTAAGAGGTGCCTGGCGATGACAACTTGGGGTATTGGTTTTGGTGATGGAAAAAGGACAAGGAAGCTCATCTAGCAAACATTCAGGAAAAATACCTTGTTTTTCATTTGAAAACTTAAATTTCAAATCTCATCACAAGAATCTGAATCAATATGAGCCGTTTGAAGAACTGCCTGGAGTCTCTTCCTATGTTTGCAGGCTGCAGAGGCTGAAATGAATGTGAAATGATAGCTCTAACATATACGTGTCACAACTTTTATTATTGCCACTATTGCTATTATTAGTATGTGTATTGCACTGGATAATTTACGTAACACTTTCACATATAGTAGTACCTCATTTGATCCATACCTTATAAGTTATTATTATTCTGCCCACTTTACACATGTAAAACTGAGGCTCAACAAGTTAAATGACTTGCTCACAGTCACCTAACTAGTAAGTGACAGAACAGGAATCCAAATCCAGATCCTTGACCTGGAAGCCCATGTCATTTCTTACCACTGTGCACCTTCGTTGCATGTTTTAGTATTTCTGAATTTCGTCTTTTCCCTGGAGGCCTGAATTCTGGCTCAATGATTTTCTCTCTCCAAGCGTCCAGTTCTTTGTCTATAACATGGGAGATAATAATGACTAGTTCACAGTGTTATTGCGGAGGATTAACAAGACAGTGGATGTGGAAGTACTTTGTAAAACTGTGCAGTATTATGCAAGTGGAGGTTGTTCTTTGTTCCCAGCTGCCTTTCTTTAAATGTGATGCAGTGTTGCATAAGGATACAGGCAGGGACTTGGAGACTGGTGTGCCTGGATTCAAATAAGGCTCTACCATTTACTGTCTGCCTGGTCTTGGAGAAATTACTTAATCTCCCTAAACCTCAGTGCCCTCATCTGTGAAATGGGGTAAGTCATACTTCCTTCATAGGGTTGTTACAGGGATTAAATGAGATAATGTGCAGAAAGCATTTAGCACATTGCCAGGCAGGTGACCAGTAATGAAGTGGTGGTGATCATTAGGCCTGGGGACACTAAGAGGCCCTTGGATGAATTAGAGACTTATCGTGTAGCCCTGTGGTCCCATCCCCCAGGCCTGTTAGGAACTGGGCCGCACAGCAGAGGTCGGGGAAGGGGGTTAGCAAGTGAAGCTTCATCTGTATTTACAGCCGCTCCCCATCGCTCGCATCACCACATAAGCTCCGCCTCCTGTCAGATCAGCGGCGACATTAGATTCTCACAGGAGCAGGAACCCTACTGTAAACTGTGCATGCAGGGATCTAGGTTGCGTGGTGTTTATCAGAATTTAATGCCTGATGACCTGAGGTGGAGCCGAGGTGGTGATGCGAGAGCTGGGGAGTGGCTGCAAATACAGATTATCATTAGCAGAGAGGTTCGACTGCACAATAAATGTAATGCACTTGAATCATCCAGAAACCATTCATGGAAAAATTACCTTCCATGAAATCAGTCTCTGGTGCCAAAAAGATTGGGGACTGCTGCTGTAGTGCGGTGCCAAATAGCAGGGAAAGAGACGCATGGACGCAGGGCCCACTCCCTACACTGTGATATCACTTTGTACTTAAGTCTTTCCTCCAAAAAAGAATTATTTTAACTGAGTCTTATCTATAAAAGTTTCTAATGAACTCTAGCCACTCCACGATGCTTAGAAAGACTGCTGTGCTGTATCCCTTGGTGTCAGTATACCTAATTTTGTATCTTCAAAGAAAACCTGGCACAGCATGAAGGAGGCTGCGAGATGAAAAGAAAATATTCTGTTGACTGATTTTCTTCACCTCTCAGTCACCACATTTCAAAGCCCGCTTCCACGTAATTGAAACTCCTGCTCGCCAGAGCATGCCTGGGAGCACAAGCCTGGGTGTGTGTGTGTTTTAAACAATGAGCGATGACAGGCAACAGTGGTGAAGGGCCCTATCGTCTAAGGAAAAGCAGTTGAGTTATATGGAATCAGTGGTGAGGTATGCATCATAGACGTGTGAGATTTTCTCTTTCCTACAATCACCAAATGTTTTTGAAAGTTCATAAAATTTTAATTTTTACTGCTTTCTTAAGGGCATTCTAAATGAAACTGACATTTTTTTCACCCTGAAAAGTGCCTGCTAAAGATTTCTGCTTCAAAGCCGCTGCTTTGAGTCTTACAAAGGCATCAGCAGGTCTTCTCACTATACAATTACCAAATTTTATTTTGGTCATTTAAGTCAAAACTTCCCATCCCAGGTGTGAGGCCTCCTGGTGAGCTGTGAATGAGGTGGTATCAATCAATCCCTTGGCCTTCCAAGCAGCAGAAGTGCCTGGCTTCAGCACCCTCATCCACCTACCCCAGGGGACTGCAGAAAATAGTGTCATTTTCTGTGTGTCTTGAGGTATAAAAGGCCAAGAAGTGCTGCTGTAACTGCCTGCCGCCTGCAAGTGCTTCCTGGCACCACTGTGGGGACATACGGTTAGTAGAAATTCTCACAGGTAGTTTCCCTACTGAGCTTAACCTTGACAATGAAGATATGCGGTGGATAAACTAATAGTAGAACAGGATCCGTGCCCAGCCTGAAACTCAGATTCTATGATTTTAAAACTTTGATAGGGAGAAGCTTTAAACAAAAAATGGAAAGTCATTTAGAGATCTGCTAGCACTATTTGTTTTGCTAGAGATAAAGACTTCTCAATTACTCTGGAGCTATTTCTTTGACTATGAAAACCACCCTTTGAATTATGCAAATGTAAAGTGGTTCTTTTTGGAAATAGAGATGTTTAAAATGCTCTAGTTTCAAGAAGTTAAAAATGTATTTGCTTTGAGAAGAGGTGGGGGGAGCCGAGGATGTTCTGCTGGAAAGGCAGAGCTGGGATTCCGATCTAGGTCCACACAGACCATTCTCCCTGCTGCCCTGCTTGCCTGCCTCCTGTGGGTGAGCCCTGCGGAATGGGCGGGGGGGGGGAGGTGGACTGGAGTCCTCGGGGAGGACCCTGAATGCCAAGGATGGTGGGAGCTGAGGGCGGGAGAAAGCAGCACTCGGAGGTGGAGTCATGGCCAAGGGACTGAGCCGCCATCTGTCTTCCCTTCCTTCCAGAGTCACACGGGCACTTCCTCCAAGTCAAGGCCCTGTGCTCTTTGTCTGTCAGTGTTTTTCTAGCTTCTCTTAGGGGTTAAATGAGGACACACTTCCAGCCACCTCTGTGATTTCCCGTCTAACACTTCAGCCCAAGGGATCCTTTTGCATTTACTGTTGTTACTCAATTGTCTGATGGAATCAGTGTTGGCCCCATTTGCGGTTCCCAGATGAGAAGCCAGGAGCAGATTCCACACAAAACTTGGTCATGAGATGCTATATTCAGACCTGTACTATGTGCATCATCCTCAGGGCATCTTTATAATTTGATACTGATATAATCTGTCCTAAATCCGTGAAGAGATTGGCTTATTGTTACCCTGTTTTTTCTAGCATCCGTGACTAATTAAAACAGCCTCAGAATTTGTACTGTCACTCACAGCTCAGTGTTATTTGAGGGGGTGTAAGAAATCAAGGCAGGGAAAGTTCAAGGGGAGAGCATCACTTTCTGTTTGTACTTCACCTGTCAGCAACTGCCCTGACCATAAACCACCTTTACCTTTCTTAATAGTTTGGGTTATAGGGAAAGCCCAACCATTCTAATTGCTCCTTACCCCAGTCTCGTAGTGAAGAGAACTCCCACCTTCATTGTGGATGGTCTCATGTGTAGTGTGTTACTGCCTCAACCAGATTATGTTCCTTGAATATAGACACCACAGCTTTTATGTGATGCAATCGTCCATCTCGTCTACCGCCAACCAGTCTCCTCTGCCATTACATCCCATATAATTTTTTGAATCTACTGTAATATCCAGGCACACAATGAGTTTTCAGGAAACTTATATGAAATAGTTCAAAGAGAGATGGGATCTCCTTGAGTAAAGAGTAAAGAGTAAAGTTTATTCTAAACTTTTCCCATGTACTATAGTGCAGAGCTCAGTTTTATTCTAGGAATAATGTTCATTCTAATTTTTCAATTCTATTATTTGATATATTCATGATAAATTTAAACATTTTAAAATATACCCTTTAATACATATTTTAAATCCTTATAATTGAATGAGGATCACTTTATCAACCTATATACATGCCACTGGTAAAATATAGGTTTTAAAAATTTTTATTTTTTGCTTTAAAATAAAAATGAATTCAACTCAGTTTAGATCACTGACGTGTTAATTCTAGTATTTTACTGTGCTTCCGTGTTCTTTTCTCATCACTTGCTCTATGAATGTAACCAAATTTCATTTTTGCATAATTTTCCTGTAACGGAAAATGCTACTATTAAAGAAACAAGCAATCGATTCAGAGGATTGGAATAATGCTCCATATCATTTTATACATTGTGGCACATCATAATTCACTGA